>JAODAL010023862.1:45000-61787 GCA_025379985.1 Phyllomedusa bahiana | reverse complement strand
GGGGTTTTTGCCTTATTTGGGGAAAATTTTTGTGTGATAAAATTTGGGGTTTTTTTTTCCAGGATTCCTTGTAAAAATGAAATATTTTAAGCTAGAATTGCAGATTGTTGGAAAAAAAAAATTCATAGCCTAATGCTAAAAAAATTTTTAAACGCCTTTTGGGTCGGTATACTCACTGCACCCTGGATATATTCCTTAGGGGGTGTAATTTCCAATCTGTGATATTTTTAGGGGTGTTAAGTTTTAGCACCTCAGGGTGTCTGCAAACCTGAAATGCCATCTAAATAAAATTGTATTGAAAATGAGACCCCAGATTCCGGTAGTTGCTCCTCCTATTCTAGGGCTTGTGGTTGAGTCAAACAGCACACTAGGGCCACATATGGGATATCTCTTAAAATGGCAGAATCTTGGGAATAAATATTAAGTAGCATTTATCTGGTTGCATCACCGTGTTCCAGTGAATAACGGATAAAAATTGAAAAGCAAAAAAAGTTAAATTTTGAAATTTCATCTCCACTTAATTTCTGTAAAATACCTAAAGGGTTAACAAACTTCCTAAACACTGTTGTAAATAATTTAAGGGGTGTAGTTTCTTAGATGAAGTCATTTATGGAGGTATCTAAAATACAGGCCAATCAACGTCATGTAAGAACTGGACTGGTCCCTAAAAAAATTTATATTTACTTGAAAATGTGAGAAATGACTACTACATTTCTAAGCCCCCTGGGTGAAAGTTGTGACATGTCACTTCTTCCTGGCATTTACACGCTAGGAATGATAGAAGTGAATGGGGCTGCACCCACCACACACACACTTTAGAAGTACGTGCTGGCCAGCGCATACTACTAAATCACCCGGCATAGTGCGGCGTGCACATTACGCGTCGCAATACGCCGTATGAACATACCCTAAAGCAGTCTAAAGTTTTTGATTCAAAGTTACTTCTACTATTACTGACAAAACTAAAAATAAGTGCATTTATTTAGGTTTTTATTTGCCTTTCAATTCCTGTTCCTGTTGGAAGCTTCGACTTAATTTCTTAAAGGTTTTTCTTACTAAATAAAAATTTAAAATAGATCCCAAGTGCATGAAATAAAAAAAGAAAAATTTACTCATATTTGTACTCCGTGCCAATCCAGTTGTTGAAGCTCCAGTGGTGTCTCCGGTCTCTGTTTACCTCCGGCCCCTCCCAACAGTACATGGCTGCTGCATTCAATCACTGGCTACAGTGGTCATACGTTTTTCAAAGGATTCAGAAGTAAACAGAGACCAAAGACACAGTCAACAGCTTCATATTACATTACTGATGAGTACAAGGGTAAGCATGATTGTTCCTTTTTTACTTGCATTTGGGACCTATTTTTATTTATTTTTTGTTGAAAATCCCCCTTTCAGGCCTCCATACACATTAGATCAAAGTTGGCCAAACTCAGTAACTAGTAGCTGATTTTCCAATGTGTATGGGTAGCTTGTTGCATCTGGAGTTCCTTCTTGGGGTGGCTTCGAATTGCTGGCTGTACCTGTATGTGAATGTGGCTTTAAGAGATCAGGTAGGATTTGTAGGCGCTGTTTAATTAAATGTTACCTAAAAAAAGCCTTTCAGAAACAATTATCAACAAAAAAGTTCCTATATTATGTGCTAAATTTCGCCCCCATGATGTTAGCACAATCAGTCTGTGTGAATCACAATAAATTTGTGCTTACTCTAAAAAAAATTAAAATGTATGACTTGTCAAAAAAGCAGTGTTATAGAATTCTTTGATCTGAACACATTAGCTTAAAAAATAGAGAATATACAGAGCAGCATAGACAATAGATTCAAAAAGTATTAGAGCCTTTTGTATGAAAACTGTTTTGCTGTAAGACTGTCTTTGTTGCCCATAGCAACCAGAGCTCAGCTTTTATTTTTTCATAGCACTATATGAAATGAAATAGGCACTCTGATTGGTGGCTATGGGTAATGAAGACACTTATTGCTAGACAGTTTTCATAAATAAGGCCTATAGTGTTTTCTCCTGCTTGAGCGGGGCTAGAACAAATTCTATATTAGGCTATTCTGCCATTGTTGTTAAATGTATGTCCATGTATCGTACAACTTCATCTGGTAACAATTTAACTCATCTACCATTCTTGATTTTATTTCTGGAACAGGTTGTACCTGTTCGAAAGGTAAAGAGGTCACATTTTACAGTTTTCCATGACCTTCAAGAGTAGCTGTCATCACTCCTGACACTCTATCTTACCAAAGACTTGTAATCTCCAAGAAATAATTGTGGGTCATCTTATATCTGTTTTTTATCATTATTCCTGCTAGAAAAATATTAATAAACGGACCACTGGGCACTACCATTACCCTTGTCAATGCGTACCAAGGATATATTCATAAAAGTCCTACTGACCAGATCAATATAACTGTCAGTCAGTTGTCCATAAGGCTGGGTAAAGAACAGTTGGCCAATTCAGCCAAAATCAACTAGTTCAGCTGACTATCCAAGGTATATGGGGCCTCCTGACTCTCACCCAACATGGGGATTGGGCAATTTCAGAATCAGTTTTCCCAAAGTAGAGTTGCACTGGACCAAAAATACTACATGGAGCATTTTCCAGTCCAGCACAACCATACCAGAAAGCAACTATGCTGGATTGTCCACATGTCTAATGCCATGCTTCGTTTATAGAGATGGGCGAATTTCTCAAAAATTCGATTCGCAGAAATTTTCGGCAAAATTCTTTTCGACCCGAATTTATTTGTGGCGAATTGCCTTAAAACAGTTATTTCCTGGCTGCAGAGAGCCTGTAGGGTGTAGTAGAAGATTGTGCCATGCTCTTCATACAATGCTGTATTTTAGTATGACACGCTGATGACAGCTGCCGTTACTAGAATCGCTTCACAATAAACTTGTCTAGGCAGTTACAGGGGCAAAACTGACCAAATAACTGAAGTGGGAACGCAGCTTGTCAAGGTAATGTCAGTACCAGCTGGAAAGAACCGAGCTAAGAGCCAAGATCAGAGAGTGCACTCCTTTTACACTGACATCAGATGATTCCACAGATTATGACTGAACCTGCTCTGTTAAACACTGATACATGTAGAGCCCCCCTGAAAGAGTGAAGAGGGTGTCGGCAGTAATTTTTCGTTGACGTTACTGATCATGTTGCCCTTCTTTTCATCCGTCAGTGTCTGCTTTCAATCGGTCAATAATCCATCAGCATTGCTAAAGCCAAAAACAAACAGCAGTTAATCCAAAACAGAGAAGACCAGTAAATGGGATATTTGCATGTCTTCTGTGTTCTGTATCCACTCCTGCTTTTGGCTACCTAATCATCAGACAATCCTGATCCTGATTGTGAGAGTGGCACAATGACAGGTTGAGAAGGTGGCAGCAACATCAGTAGTCCACATAGTGGTACAATGACAGGTTGAGAAGGTGGCAGCAACATCAGTAGGCCACAGAGTGGCATAATGAGAGTGTGGAGGTGACAGCAGCAGCATAAGTAGGCCATAGAGTAACACAATGATACAGTGTGGAGGTGGCAGCAACATCAGTAGGCCACAGCGTGGCACAATGACACAGTGTGGAGGTGGCAGGAATATCAGTAGGCCACAGAGTGGCACAATGACACAGTGTGGAGGTGGCAGCAATATCAGAAGGCCACAGAGTGGCACAATGACAGTGTGGAGGTGGGTGGAAATACCAGTCCCTGGTAAAGATGGTGGGTGGCAGATGGGGCAGCTGGCAGCAGATGTGTGGCATCAGGCTGGTGGCAGCATCAGAATTGTAGCTGAGGCAGGTAGTTTGAATCCAGAATCATTTCTCAAAGTTTTGGTGAGTCGTCATGGTTGATCTAATCTGATGTATAAGGCATTGGTGTGTTGAAATCCTGGCCGATCCATGCCTGATTCATCTTGACAAAGGTGAGTCTCTCCACATTTTGGGTGGACAAGCGAGTTCTCCTTGGGGTAACTATTTCCCTCACCACACTGAACACCCGCTCTGATGCCACACTACTGGTCCGGTAGGACAGCTTCTCCAGTGCAAACTCGGCAAGTTGCGACCACATCCAGTTTGGCTGCCCGGTAGTCCAGCGAATCTTCTACCTGGGGTGGCAGAGTGCTGTCCAAGTAGGCCACCACCTGCTGGTTCAGGGTCTGCTCCAGATCCTGCTGCTGTTGAGTACTCTCCTCACTAAGCGAGTGAAGGAAGCTGCTCATCGACAACTCCAGACTTAGGCTGCTGCTGATGGAGCTGCTACTGCTCCTACAACCCCCCCAACCCCTCACAGCAGCCGTGGCAGTGGTACATGAGCGATGAGGAACCCTCTGCTCAGACCTGCCACAGGATGGACAATGGAGCACATAGGCAGCGGCCAACTGACAGGAATTCTCTATAGTACGTGAGTTTCCCTCCCTCTCGGCAGATGGAAAAACGGCTCCCATTTTGGACCGGTAGCAAGAGTCCAAGAAGGTGGAGAGCCAGAAGTCATCCCTCTGCCAGATGGTGACCATTCGGCTGTCACTAGCCAGGCAAATCAGCATGCTACGGGCCATCTGCGCAAGTGACTCTGAGGGAGTCCCTGCCTCCAGCTCCACTGTATACTGCCACGGTGTGTCTGGGTCATCTGCCTCGTCTTCCTCATCTCCCTCTACCTCCTCTGGCAGCTTCTGCTCCTCCTCTCCTGTCTCCTGAGTAGAAAAACCATTCATTTTGCCAGACACTGCTTGTCCTCCAATGTCCTCCTCCTCCACTTTAGTCCCCACTGGACTCACGTGGCCGTGAAATGTAGTCACCATGTTTCCAGTCCCCTGACCAGACAGATTTTGCAGCATCTGTTCCAGGATATGAAGCAGTGGAATGACGTTATTCATCCCGTAGTCCTGGCGACTGACAAATAACATGGCCTCCTCAAAGTGCTTGAGCAAATGGCAGATGTCACGCATGAGCTGCCACTGGCTGACATCGAAATTACACAGGGGAGTACTCCTGTCCACTTGGATCATCAAAAAATCGTTAATGGCCTTTCTCTGTTCATAGAGTCAGTCCAACATATGGAGGCTGGAATTCCAACGGGTGGAAACATCACATATCAGCCTGTGTTGGGGGAGGCCGTTCTGCCATTGCAGCTAAAGAAGGGGGTGCTTGGCTTTGTAGGAATGGATGAAGTGCATGCACAGTTTCATGGCAATTTTTAGAATGTCTTGCAGATGGGTGGCAGACTTCAGGAACCTTTTGACGACCAGATTGAACACATGCAACCATGCAGGGCGCATGGCTCAGCCCTCCTCGGTGCAGCGTGGACACCATGGTTCCGATTTGCAGTTGTTACGGAGAAAGCCACACAATGATTTATTTTTGCATGACACAGAGCAGTTCCTCCCCTGTGTGACTTTGTTCGCCCAGGTAAACCAGGTGTAGAACTGCGTGACACTGCTGTGCCCTGCACATGTGGTATGATGGAGCAGCACTTAGAATTGTGGAGGCTGAGATGGTTGTGGAGGAGGAGGCGGACATTCGCGCAGGAACAGCAGTTTGACAACGTGGAGGAGAAAGCAGCATCTCCTGTCTAAGTTGCTGGTATGGCTGGGCAGGAAGCACATTCACCCAGTGGGCCGTAAAGGACATGTACTGTCCATGACCGTAGTTACAGCTCCACACGTCCGCACTGCCGTGCACCTTGGAAGACACCGATAGGCTCAAGGACTGTTCCACCTTCTGTTCTACATATTTGTGCAGGGCTGGTACTGCCTTTTTCGAAAAGAAATTATGGCTTGGGACTCTCCACCTCAGCTTGTCACAAGCCATTCATTCTCTGAACGGTGCAGAGTCCACCCCTTGGAAAGGGATGGACTGCAGTACCAACAACTTAGACAGGAGCACGGTCAGCTTCTGCACCTTAGGATGGTTGAACGCATACTGTTGTCTCTTGGCAATTGCCTCGGTGAATGACTGCTGGTGCCATGAGTGGCAAGGAGCATCTGGAATGGCAAAGACAAACAGCTCCCTTCGGCAGAGGCGGTGGAGCCTTGACTGGCTGAAATGGCATGCGTGCTACTGGGTGCTGTTACTGTGGCAGGATGGACCACCTCATCTGAGACACGTTTCTCCCAAGCCACTGGGTGGTGACGCTGCATGTGTTGATGCAGGTCCATGGTGCCAATGTTAGCTACCTAGCCATGCTTCACTTTCTGCCAACAGATTCTACATCTACACATGTTCGGCTCCTCTGGTGTCTTAGGAAAAAACTGCCACACTGCCGAGTAGGTGATTTTAGCGCCAACGTTCCTCACTGAGTGACTATCAGTGAGCCCCTGTGCCGCTACTTTCTTGGACCTGCGAAGCGGATTTTCTACCCCATGGCTGTTTGGCTCCCGACCTCGCGCTGCTGCCACCCTGCTGCCTCGCGGCCACACTAGAGACTTGCTGGCTGCGCCGCTACCTAACGCGCAAGCTGACGCCCTCTTCTCCCAACGATGATGATGAAGCCCTTGCTGCACCCGGCTCCCAAGTGCGATCGGCTACATATCCGAACAGGATAGAGGCGGGTTGAGGACAGGTGAGGGCCACTGACCTGCTCCCGGACCATGCCAACTAAGGGTTGTGTCTGACGTTCCCACCGACTCTTGGCTGGGGTTGTCAGATGTCATCTGGGATGAAGGTGATGACCTACTCAACCAATTAAGAACCCCTGGGTTGCTGGTCAACACACGGCCGCTAGATGACACTGGCAGTTCTGGCCTCACCGAGTGACCCCTGCTGCGACGTCCTCTTACTGTGCTGCGACCTGTGCCTGGTCCAGGAACGTTTGTGCCACTGCCACTCGCATGTGAAGGGCCTGCGACCTCTCTGTTTGACATACTGTTTGATCAAAAAATTTAATTATGCCTTGTGTATGAAATACCGTACAGAACAACCAGATATAATTTTGGCGTATATCGGACCAAAAAATTGAGACACCCTGTATTTTCGTCCAAATTACCCCACAATGAAATACCATACAGAACAACCAAATGTAATTTAGGCATATATGGGACCAAAAGAAAACAGACACCCTGTATTTTAGTCCAAATTACCCCATAATGAAGAGGTTAAATTATTCCTTGGGTATGAAATACTGCGCAGAACAACCAGATGTAATTTAGTCGTATATGGGACCAAAAAATAGAGACACCCTGTATTTTAGTCCAAATTACCCCACAATGAAGAGGTTAAATTAAGCCTTGGGTATGAAATACCCTACAGAAAAACCAGATGTAATTTAGGCATATATGGGACCAAAAAATAGAGACACACTGTATTTTAGTCCAAATTAACCCACAATCAAGAGGTTAAATTAAGCTTTGGGTATGAAAACCCTACAGAACAACCAGATGTAATTCAGGTGTGTATGGGGCAGAAGTACACCCACCCTGGACTTTAAGGAGATTACCCCACAAACTAAAACAAAATAACGCCGGTTGAGTAACAAGTGTGTAAATGACACACACTTCTGAAGGTCTTCCACTCCAGTAGCTGAAAAACGAGTTTCTTTGCTAATGAGTGCGATATAATGAAGCAGCAGCCAGATGCTTGTGACAGGACACACAGTGAGAAGTGTGAGGATTTAAGATGGTGTCCGTATTTATAGGGCTGCGACATCACAGAAGCCCGCTGGTCGCTGATTGGCTTCATATCTGCACATGTCATAGGGGGTGTTCCTTTCTTCCTTCCAGAGTTCTCTGCCCCATGTAACGCCATGTGCTCGTGGCCATTTTACAAAAAAAAAAAAAGACGCTTTGTTCCCGCGAAGTACCATGAACTTCGACTTCGTGCAGAACCGAAGTTTTCCTGAAATTCTAAACGAATTCCACTGTTAGAATCGATTCGCCCATCTCTATCCGTTTTAGCTTATGGGGCATTGGATGGGATGCTGGATGTCATGTTGCTATGCTCACAGTAGCTTGTGACCTACTTTATGTTTGCCATATGGATTTCCTGTTTGTTTGGTGATGCTGCATTCACCATGCAGCCTCCTCTGATCCTCCTGGCTACGAGAGGAGGCGCTTCAGCTGGTATTTATCCTGTGTAGGTTCTGCTGGGTGTGGCTTCTCTAGCTAATCCCCTTTCACCTGGTGCTTTATTAAGCAGTTTTGCCCACACCTCTTGGTCTGATCCTTGCTTAGCATATCTTGTTTAGTCTGTCTGTGGTCTGGTTTATGCTCTGTTCTGTATTTCTAGTCTATGTTTCTGTTATGCTTACCTTGACTCTTGTCTGTGTTCTGTTGGGTCCTTGTCTGTCTGGTTCCTGGCCTGCGTTTTTAGCTCTAGTCCTGTCTTGCTTCTAACCTGTGTCCTTGCTATAGTCCTAGTCTATTTTCTAAGCCTTGTCCCTAGTTTTATGTCTAGTCTCCATTTCTGTTCAGTACCTTGTTTGTCCAGTGTTTTTTGGTTGGTGTGTTTTTGCACTTTGGCCTCAAATAGGCCTTCCCTTCTGCTTATCCTTGTGTCACATTATTATAGTACTTGGCATGTTTCCTGGCTCCTTGTCTTTTGTTTCGGTCCTATGTCTGTGTAGTACCTTGCCTGGGTGCTTCTGACCTCTCCAGGTCAGCTGCCACTGCTAGGGACTGCTCTGAGGTTGTATAAGGCGACCATTGGGGGTAAACTTAGTCATGCCCCCTCAGAGTAAGCTCGGTAGTGGTAGTAGCTGCCGTTTTGAAATGTGACACTGGATGACCCAGATCCAAGGTGTTACATCTGGGGTTCCCATTCAGATGAGATTTGCAGTACATAGGTGACGTGGTCTTACTGGCATGGTCTACCAATGAAAATCCAAAATGGTGTAAAAAGATGAGTTCAAGTAAGTCATGTGGGCACAGTTTAATTAAACTTATCTTTGTTTTATCTGAAAAATGCCTTTGAGAAAAAAAATCATCAACTATCACTACTGTTATTTGCTAAAATTTTGCAACTGTGGTGTGAGCACACCCAATCTTTGTTCATCACAGTAAATCTGTGTTTACACTAGAATTTGTATTAATATATATTTAGTTTGTATGATTTGTCTAAAAAGCAATACTAAACAATCCTATAAAGTATCTTAATCATTTCAATGAGGTGCACTCTGATGGCAAATGTACTAGTGTGTTTAAATTTTTTTTATTGGATTTACCAAATTCATGCTGTGGACCAGAATCAGATCCAAAAGGATAATTAAAGAATTGATTTACAATGATGAATGCTTGGTGTGGTTTTATGTCATTAGTATCAATTGTCCTGGATTATTCCACTGTGTCCCACTTAGAACATATTTGTGAATTATTTTGGGATAAATAGTTCATCTTGTACAAATGAGTACACAATATACAGAGAAACAGACAGTAGATCTAAAAAATGTCAGTGTTTTCTCATGCCTAGGCATAGCTAGGACAGATCCTGCATAGGGCCATTCTGCCCATGTGGTTTCATGCATTTCTAGATGTTTAAATTTTAGATCAGGGAGAATTCTGAATTCATACAACTTTGCCTAGTAACTATTTAACTCATCCACTATTCCTTATCCTCTTTCAGAATGTGGTTGGCTCTGTTGGAAAGGTAAATATTCCCAAACATGTCCACTTTTAGTTTTCCATTTAGAAAGGAGCTGTTATCACTTCTGACATGTCTATCTTATTAAAACATGTATTCTCTTTATGGAGCACATTTTTTTTGTCTTGTGCTAACGTTATTCCTTCTAGGAATAAGAATAGAAAGTAAAAAGATGAGCAACCAAACTAATAAGGGGATTGGATCATTTTAGATTATGAGGAAAGGTTAAAAGAATTAAATCTATTTAGTCTTTAGACAAGACGTCTCTGGGAGAAATTATTAATATATAGAAGTACATTAATGGCTCCTTCAAAAAGTATAAATAAAAGTTATTTCATGTAAAACCCCCTCAAATGACAACGGGGGCACTCCTTCCATCTGGAAAAAAAGGATTCAGTCTCCAGAGAAGAAAAGCCTTCTTTACCACTGTGGAACAGCCACCCCAGGAGTTGGTCCCAGCAAGAACAGGTGAGGGCTTTAAGGCTTAGATAACTACTTACAATTAAATACTTATGTAGCTACTGTATATAAAATGTCTAGATCTAGTCTGATGGCAATTTTAAGACCAAAAATAAAATATTCGTTTAGGGCAGATTGGTTCTTGCCTTATGGGTTCCAAAGTCTGCATCAGTATGTATCTATGTGTGTGTGTGTGTGTGTGTGTGTGTGTGTGTGTGTGTGTGTGTGTGTGTGTGTGTTAGGGGTGTGGGAGTACAAAGACTAAATATTCCCTCTGTCTCCCTCTGTCCACTTCTTTCATCACCTGTGGTTGAACTTGATGGTCTTTTTTTCAACCATACTAACTATGTAACTATGTGTGCACAAATGAACGGAAAACTGAGCACTATCAATGCTAAACTTGGATAGATGAATAAAACTCCTGTTGATCCAAACAATAAATCCATCTCCAGTAAGCAGTGTCCATCATCCATAAAAGGGGGAGAAGAAAAGCAGGCATAGCTCCAATCCTTATAATGTGATAACATGACATATTTTTGAATCTATTCAGACAGAGTTAAATGGTAGGTTCAACTTAAAAGGACTGTCTCACTATAATGATTGCTTTTCAGGTTAAAGATCTTGCAAAAACAAGTCACTTTGCAATATAATGTCCATTAACAGTGTCCTACCTATTCCTAGATATTCCCTCTTGTATGGGCTGCATAGCTACAGACTTGGTGTCCTCAGGAGCTCGTCACTGCAGGCCAACAAAGACAGTAAAGCCAGAAAACACGTTCGAGAATTTAAAAAAAATTAAACCTACAAAACAGGACTAAAGTAAAATGAATTAATGTAGTGAGACAACCCCTTTAAAGTCTCTGTGAAAAGAAAGAAAATAGAGACAGTGCTCCCTCATATAATATTGCAAATTAGCAAAAGAGCACAGACACTCAAGAGATATAGGCTCACCTTATTTGGTTGTGCTAATTCAAGGCACACAGCAAGGCTTTTCCAAGGGTTAGGTAGAATTGTTGGTCCACTGCACAAGGTCGGTGCTGGTTTTATCTATCCCATGGGAAGTAAGAGAGAAATGCACGAACAGGAGTAGAGGCTTAGATGAGCTGAATCATTTATCTGTCCTCAAAACAAAAAAACAACCTAAGAAGGTGCGCTGGACTCTGTCAAATAATTGATGCGGTTTAATTTTTCAATAAACCACATCAATTATTAGTCCAGCGCACCTTCTTAGGATGGTTTTTTGTTTTGAGGACAGATAAATGATTCAGCTCATCTAAGCCTCTACTCCTGTTCGTGCATTTAAAGTCTCTGTGACAGACTCCTCATCCTAGAAAGTAGAAATGGAGTGTTGCTCATGCACGGTTAATGAGAAAAGGTTTAAAGTAAACAGAAGAGATTTTATAATAAGACATACAGGGCGACATGTATGATTTTTGGCACCCAGGCGCCTTTTTTTGTGTGCTTTAGTAGTGTAGAATGCTTCTACTGCGAGTCATAGCTTTAACACTTTCTAGCTACAAAGCAACACTTCCGACTCAAGTAAACCACTTTACAGGTAAACCAAGTGGTTTACCTGTTCCAGCAGTAATGCACCTGGATTTTCCGTTCAAATGTCATACATGTGTAGCTTCATATGATTGTAGTGTGACACGCCTAACAGCATGCCCCCCAATATCAGGGGCATTACAAAGTGCCGCGGGCGCTTTGTAATGCACCTGATACTGGCGTGCACCTGATTAAAAATATAGTGAACGGGGCTATGCCAGTCTTCGGGCTGAAAAGACACCAGTCTTCTGGTGCAGCCCTGTTCATTCATGTTGCCCAATGATTTTGGGTTGAGACGATTTGGCCCGACCTGAATTTTGTCAGAGATCACGAGACAAGTGGGCAACCATTTGGTAGCCTCCAAACAAACAGAAAATAGACTTCCTATTTCCTGTCTCATCAGCAGGCTACTGATTGGTTGCCTGATTTTCCTGCAGTCTCTTGCAAAATTCAGTTCAGGTCAAGCTGGACAGACCTGAATCAAGGTGTACTAAAGACAAATCAAGGTGTACGGACATCAACCTGCATTGATAATTGTTCTTCAAACACTAATTCTGCTATTAAAATATTAAGTGATGAATTTGGGAGAAACAATTATCAGCATACACTATTTCTAGGTTATGTGCTAAATTTTTGCCCATGTTGTTGTGGTCTGACCAGGAATAAGGTATACTTACCGAAACGAGTCGGTCTTGCTGTGCCAAGTTCGATGGTGTGCTAACCCATATGGTTGTGGTTCGTGTCATGTGTGCACACTTTGGGCGACATGTATGAATCTAGCCGCGTCGGAGCGCACGTTTTCGAGCGCTCGAAAGTGAAAGCTGCGCCTCATGTATGTCGGCGCCCGAGGTGAGCTCATACATGCGGTGTAAAGTCCACCACGCCTCGCCAGTGTGTGAGGCGCAGTGTGGGACTGTGCCTAAGATTCGCCGCCCGAGAAGGTGCGCTCATACATGCGGTGGAAAGTTCCCTGCGCCTCGCCAGTGTGTGAGGCGCAGTTCGGGACTTAGGCGCAGAAGGACTGCACCTAACATGTATTCCGATTCGAGACAGGCTGGAAAATAGTGAGAAATCATTAAATATGTTAGTGAATAGAAAAAGAGCTGTCTTTCAAATGAATGAATGAATAAAGAGAAAAATCAAAGCTGTCTGTAAGCGAATAAATGTAGTAAAAAAGTGGATCATTTAAAATTAAAGGAAAAATATATGATTGCTCAAGAAATACATATCAGTTGTAATGGTGCGGCGACAACCAACGTACGCTGAAGCGCCGACCGCTGACATCCAGGTGTAGATCCACTGTGATCACCGCAGGCGAGGTGGTAATATGGAGACCACGCCAGGGAGCGGAGTTTAAGGTGTCCCTGGTCTTCACCGGAGCCCGCCGCAAAGCGGGAAGGACTTCGCTGCGGGGACCCACATGTCGCTACCCCCGACGTGGCTACCTGCGGTGACAGCCGAGGTGCAGGACAGGAACACAGGTGGTGGTAGACAGGAACATAGGTAGCATGTGCAGCAGGATACAGCCAGAATAAACGTACACATAGCAACATCAGGATACGGCAGGAACAGGACAGGTAACACAGCAGGATACATCAGGAACAAGACAGGGATAAGGACGGGGATCCCGGCAGGATACAGCAGGTACAGACCAGGGACCATGACAGGATACAGCAGGAACAGGAGAGCACATACAGGACGGGAACACGGCAGGATACAGCAGACACAGGAGACAAGAGACAGATCCAGAGACACTGGCAGGAGCTCAAGATGGACTCGGCAAGAGAATGTATGAGACTGCAATGGACTGATCCAGAGCAGAGGCAGGAACTTCCTCTTATAGTCAGGGGTCAAAGGTCAAGAGGAAGTAGACAGAGAAGCTGCAGCGCGCGCACCCTAGGAGGCACAGTGCACACACAGGACCCCAGGAAGCAACAGGACAGGCAAGTACTAGGAAGGCACGACACGCTGGTGGTCCATGGCAGAGGACAGCGGTGTGATCCGTGACATCAGCTCTCAGCTCCGTGAGGCATGGAGTATGAATAAAAAAAAAGTTTTTATTACATGTAAAACATTATCTGAAAAAGAACTCAAACCTTGTAAAAAAATACATACCGCATATACTCGAGTATAAGCCGAGTTTTTCAGCACAAAAAATGTGCTGAAAAATGCGACCTCGGCTTATACTCGAGTCACTGTCGGCGCTCGGGCGCTGCGATGGCCCGTGCTCCGGCAGGGACGCTTCAGTTATATGCGGCTCCTCAGGGAGCGCATATAACTGAAGGCCGAGTGAGCGCACGGTGTCCGATCGCTGCGGTGGTCCTGGGCACTGTCAGCGATCCCTTCACCTATATGCGATTCCTCCGGCGCGCATATAGGTGAAGAGATACCACTGCGGAGCAGAGAGCGAGCGCCCAGTGCTCCGCAGTGGACTCCGGGCGGCCGCAAGCTGGCGGCCGTCCGGAGTTTCCGGCACAGGCAGCGTGCGGGAGGCCGGACAGCGAGGAGGCGGAGCGGCGAGGGAGACAGAGCAGCGGGGAGCCAGGTAAGTGTTTTTTTTTGTTTTAAAATCCTACCTACACCTGCCTATAGCCTATAACCTATATGCTAGGGGGACCTATAGCCTGCCTATACCCGTCCATACCTGCCTATTGCCTACCCATACCTGCCTATAGCCTGCCCATACCTGCCTATAGCCTGCCCATACCTGCTAGGGGGAACTATAGCCTGCCCATACCTGCCTATAGCCTGCCCATACCTGCCTATAGCCTGCCTATAGCCTGCCTATACCTGCTAGGGGGACCTACACTTGCCTATACCCTGCCTAGGAGGACCTATACCTGCCTATACCCTGCCTATACCTGCCTATAGCCTGCCTAGGGGGACCTATACCTGCCTATACCAGCCTATAATGACCTATACCCTGCCTATGAGGACCTATACCTGCCTATAACCTGCCTATGGGGGCAATTACCTGCCGAGAGCCTGCCTAGGGGGACATATAGCTGCCTATAACCTGCCTGTGGGGGACATTAAACTGCCTATACCAGCCTATATCTGCCTATGGGGGACATTAAACTGCCTATACCAGCCTATATCTGCCTATTGGGGACATTAAACTGCCTATATCTGCCTATGGGGGACATTAAACTGCCTATGTAATTTTATTGGTATCTGGTTTTTTTTTTTAAAATTCTCCAGTAGCCGCTGCGTTTTCCACCCTAGGCTTATACTCGAGTCAATAAGCTTTCCCGGTTTTTGTGGCAAAAGTAGGTGCCTCGGCTTATACTCGAGTCGGCTTATACTCGAGTATATACGGTAAATAAAATCACTAACAAAAAATCAAGAACGGCGCAACATCAGGAATTTGGATATTGAAAATTGCCGGGAATTACAGTAATTCAAATTCTGTAAGCGCAATCTATAATAAAACTGTACATGGCAGAAATCAAATGATAAGACTCATGAAGTATTGTACCGTTCTCTATATAAAATTAACAATAATATGGGGGAACGAAAATAAACAAATAAATAGATTTTCAAAGAATTCATTTTTATTTCTTTATTTTCGTTCATCTCATAATATTTATCATTGGCCTAACGAAAATAAAGAAATAAAAATTAACTCATTGAATTTCAATATTTATTTGTTTATTTTCTCGTTACCCCCATATTATTGATTCATTTTATAGTACAGATCGTTACAACTTTATACCATGAGTGTTTATCATTTGATTTTCGTGCCATGTACATTTTGAATTATAGATTGCATATATAAATCCCACAGAGTTCGCTCGCTGCTCCCATTCTGGCCCAAATAATCCTCGCTTCTTTTAACTTAGCCAATCACAGCAGTGGCTCGCCTCCAGACATTTCTTTTCCCCATAGAACTCTATGAGATAAGTAGCTCAGCCCCTGATTGGCTAAGCAGGACGAGCCCCTCTTCCCCCCAACCAATCACAGTCAGTGTCGGACTGGTGGGTCGGGGGCCCACAGGGGTATTGATCTTGGGGGGCCCACCATACTGTACATGAAAATATTACCGGCCTCTCGGACATAAATGCGCCTGTGCAAAACAGAACTGTATTGTGTAGTACATGTAGTCACACATTTGTCATCTAACAAATCATAACACAGGCTATTTAGCTCCATCCATATCCCCCTCCACGGCCACATACAATATCCCCCTCCACTTTCCCTGGTCACGCACCTCACCACCTTCTAAAATATACATCCAGCCAAAAAATATATAAGTGTAACCTCCTATCACAAGGGTACACAGTGATTCCCTCACTCTTACACTCACGGACACAGGTACGCGGCCACTAGACCCCTGCCAAGCGAACCTACAAAACCGCCCTCTAGAGACCACATAGAGGTCAGACAGCAGCTCAGGTATAACCGACCACCCCACACTATGGAGACCAACATAGAGTCTACCACAGCTCAGGTATGAACCTACAACACTGATAGCCCATGATAGATACCATCATATAGGGACCAGACACCAGCTCAGGTGATAACCTACAACACCACCATACAGAGAGACCACATAGAGTCCAGACACCAGCTTAGGTATAAACCTACAACACCACCATCATAGATAACCACATAGAAGGAGTCAGGACACCATCTCAGGTAATTAGCCCAACAACAAACCGCCATATACGAGACCCACATAGAGGTCAGAAACATACACCAGCTCAGGTCACATCACATTACAGTGAATATCAGCACTGGATTTCCATAATAGAAGTAAATAATCCCTGACAACGACTCACCGGAGACAGTCCTATCTGATGAGTCTTCTCCCTTCTCTCATGTGAGTCGTTCTTTATTCCCTTTTCTTCTGCGCCCGTTCCACACCAACCATGTTACTGTGTCCCCTGTGCACCTACTTAACCCTGCAGAAATTACACACAAATATCTTAGAATCCCCCTCAATTTTTCCAGCATCTCTTTACCAATTCCCACCCTCGGGTACAAACTCCCAGGGGTGGGAGAGCTGTTAACAAGCCATAACTTAGAGGCCTAGTATCCTAATTGGGTTGGAAGGTGGGGAGAGGAAAAACTAACCCCTGGAGATAATATATCAACTATGGGCTGCTGCCCTCTCAATTATATTACCAGGTAGGTAGTGCAAGACCCTAGAGGTGGTAAATGGGCAAGGCCCCAGGAAACTACATAGGCCCACTTTAGGTATGTAACCCCCGCCTGGAA
>JAODAL010023862.1:0-40000 GCA_025379985.1 Phyllomedusa bahiana | reverse complement strand
CCAAACAAGTGTCTGATATGTCCATGTTTGTACCGATCATAATAAAATGATCATGAACAATTGCGCAATTCTATTTTTTTTCCCGCTAAAATACAATTTTATGTGAATTTTTATGGGCGCAAGGAATACTTTTATTTTTTACTGATTTTGCAGAAAAATCCTTTACTTTACAGATTTTGGCGCTAATAAAGTTATCTGGTTTCTGGCGCTAAAAATACTTTTTTCACGGATTTTGGCACAAAAATACAGGATTTTTTTCTACAAATTTTGGCACTATTAAAGTTATCTTGCTTCTATCACGCTTTAAAATCCGTAAAAAGTTGGATTTTTAGCAGCAATAGTGAGATAGTGAGATAACATTATTAAGTGGCAAAATCCATTAAAAAAAGTATTTTAGCACCAAAATCAGTTAAAAAAACCCAAATTTTTGGCGAAAAAACCGAGATAACTTTAATAGCGTCAAAATCCTTAAAAAAATATATTTTAGCTACAAAAAAACGTAAAAACGTATTTTAGCACCAAAATCCATAAAAAAGCATATTTTTTGCGACAAAAACGAGAACTCTACTAGCGACAAAATCCATAAAAAAGTATTTTAGCGCCAAAATCCCTAAAACATATTTTTTGCGACAAAAGCGAGATAACTATTAGTGCCAAAATCCATTAAAAAAACCAACTTATTTTAGTACCAAAAAACACCTTATTTTTAGCGACAAAAGCGAGAACTCTACTTGCGCCAAAACCCGTAAAATTTATTTTTGCCGACAAAAGCGAGATCCTTTTATTAGCGCCAAAATCCTTAAACGACTACAAGATTACACATAGATGCAATAATGTGCTTTCCATCCCCTTTTGTAGGGCGGAGTTACATCCAATGGCTTAATTTATGCATACATTAAAAAACAGACTTGAAGACACGCAAAAACGCGTCAAACGTACATGGCAGAAAAAACAGCCGTTTTTTCAGCTGCTTTTGACGGGCAGGGGACAGAAAACTCAGTTTTATGAATGTTTTTAGTATTTGGTTTTCTAGTCGGTTTTAGTCCACTGCAGTGTAGACCTAGCCTTGTGGGCTTCACTCTTAGGGCAATGTTGTGATCTATTCAGGAATTTCTGTGTGGGGGGCAGATTAAAACTGTAAATGGCGTAATGTGCTATTTTAAAGTGTGATTTACGACAATTTGCACAGATGACATGTTTCCTCACTACTGTCGGCCCTCGCGTTATCTTATCTGGCAGTTGGTCATCTTTCAAACAGCGCAACCAAAATTGGAAAACGTGGGATTCTGTGTGGTGCATGGTCCACCCTCTCATAGTGTCATATAACCCTGAAAGACGGCAGACCCATTTATTATTTTCCCTGTAAGTATCATAAACATTTGGGGAAATCTCCCTTGAGACATCTTTCAGTCTGGTGGCACAGAAATAGTACAACTGGTAAGCGGCTAGCAAATGAGAGCTGTAAAGGGAAAACTTCGCCACCATTTCTGCTGGCGTCAGCCACCTTTGTTTCTCACTGTGTAGTAATTGACCTGCCATCATTAGGCCCCGCTCTTTCCATTTAGCAAACATCAGATTATTTTGTCTTAAGGGGAAATCAGGATGGTCCCAAATAGGCCTTGCTTTAGATATTGTAAAGGAGAGGCCCATTCGTTTCCGGATCTCCTTCCACAGCATAATTGTGTCTCGAAGTATTATAGAGGTTTTAATCAGGGAAGGTAAATTAGGATATTTGGTATGTAGTAGGGTGTGTGGATGCCAGGGGTGCATTAGCTCCCTTTCTATGTCCCAGTTCGAATAACGCCCAAAACCCTCCGGCCAATCCACAACGTGTCGTGCCACAGAAGCCAGATTATAACTCCTAATGTCGGGGAGGTTCAAACCTCCCTTTGAGGATACGAATAAATGAAGGATCCAGCGTATAGCCACTGTGCTTGGTTAAAATCGTTCCAGAGCTATATTTGTTAAAGAAACATGAAATCCAATAAATCATTTTTTCATGTTTCATATTTTTAATCTTTAACAAATAAAGCTCTGGAATTATTTTAACCAAACACAGTGGTTATACGCTGGATCCTTCATTTATTCGTATATTCATATTGGTGAAGTGTCTTCAGCCAAGTCCGGGCTTTCACCACTGCTTATAATGACCAGGTGAGCTGACTTCCATATTTTCAGTGATCATGGTCCCTTTGAGGATGGTAGCATTAATTTTTTTTAGGGCACTGTGGGGTTTCTTTCCAGTCCCTGTACATGTAGAGAATACTGAGTTGATCCTATTTATCTGAGTGTTTTAATAGGAATGGGAGAGTCTGTAATGGGTATAACAATTTGGGAAAACTGATCATTTTTATGGCATGGCATCTGCCCGTTAAAGACAAGGGGAGGGAGTTCCAACATGCCAAATCTTGGGAGATCGTGTTAGTAACAGTAAAACCAGGAAAACGTTGTGCAAAACAGCACTTTTCAACATAATGTAGAAGGGGGGGATGAAACAAGCTCCCACCCACTTCGATGCGTTAATGTGACTTCCTTTTTTCTATCTGTGGAGGGTAAATCTCTAATGACCCCCACCCGCCAGACACCTAGCCAATTCTGGAGCGACTGAGCCTTATCCAAAACGGAGTAGATACATGTAAAAGGCAGTGTAGTGTGTAACACATTGTCCTCAGGTGTCTTGTTGGACAGGGATCAGGGATCACAAATTTCCGACCCCCTCCCTCCCTCCAGCCCCTCACAAAGGAAGTCCCCAGCCGAAATGCACGTCACATCACCCTGCTCTAGCTTCAGTCGTGGTCTGAATCAGACTGGGGTCCCCTTTTTGGCGGGCGACAGTCCTTTGGCGCATTGGGAAATGGCGCGCGCGGGGGGCAGGGGGGGTTGACGGTGCCCTGGCCCAGGGGCCTTCTTTATTCCTCCCATCCATGGTGTGTGTCGTTGGTTCTGTTTCAATACTTGGGGAGCGAGAGGTCTGGTGCGATATGTTTATCAAGTAGTGCAAATCTCTCTCTGCCTCTGTAGGTGAAGTGAAGAACCTAGGCAGTCTATTCGGGTCCAGGACTCTTAGCATGGCTGGGTATAAAATCTGTAAGCGGATCTTCTGCTGGAATCATTTTGTGCAGAGTTTGCTGAAGGCCCTTCTCTTCCCTGAGACTTCCATTGAGAAGTCCTCAAATAGTAATACTTTGTGATCTCCCATGAGTAGAGGGGCACCGCGTTTACGATATGTTCTTAGGACTTCTGTCTTGTCGTTAAAGTCCAAGAATTTCATTATTACTGTCCAAAGTTTCTGTCTGGTGCCTGTTCCAGATGATTGCGAGGGACCTCCCTCCAGGTCTACCCTGTGTACTCTTTCAATATGGCAGGTATGTCGTATGCCCAAGGCCCTCAGTACTTCTTCCTGGCACAGTTCTTGGAGGTCTCTTTGTTTAAAAGATTCAGGGAGATCCACCATTCTTAAATTACTCCGTCTGGAGCAGTTTTTCCAGGTCTTCAATGCGCTTTTGATGTGTTAACTGAGCCTAGGCACAAAGTTTTAACCTCCTGCACCTCCTGCTGAAGTCTGGACTGGGAGGTCTGCAGAGTAGATTCTAGGGCTGTTTGTAAGTCTGGCGTTATTTGCCTGGCCACCTCTGTTGCCAGAAGCTTATAGTCTGTCATCTAGCCCATGACCCTCATGGAGGAACGATGTGCCTGTGGCCAGAGAGTTGTCGGTACCTGCAGTCTCCTCCAGGTCTCTCTTGCTGCTGCCGTGGATTTCAACACCACCTGCGGCTGCTTGGCAAGCTGTGCGCACGGGTCCGGCGCCATTTCGGTTTCCCCGTGCCTCTAGGTGGTTTTGGCGGCTGGTCAGTGCTGCAATCAGCAGCTAGTGCGGGTCTGTGGCTGGCGGATACAAGGAGCTATGTGCCTCACATCCCCTCTCGGCAGCGCCAGAACCGGAAGTCCCATCATGGTTTATTGGTCGGATTTGCAAACCGTCTGAAAACCAACCAGAAACCGTCCCCATAGACTTTAATAGAAAATCCACCCAATAGTCTACACTGATTGGATTTTTAGCCACACAGCTTTTTAGCCGTTGGCGGTCAGAGACACTTTGAACGTGCACAAACTTCCGCCCGGTTTTTGGGCAGAAGATGTTAAATTTAATGGTTATGGGAGAGGAGTGAATCCGGAAACCATGGACAGAACCATCCTCCAAAACCATTCAAAAGACAACAAAATACCGGCTGGATTCTAAAACAGAATCTGACTGGTATTATGCATATGCCGTGTGGACACAACCTTAGCTGCCGGGGTCACAATTGACTGTGGCATCTAAAGGGTTATTCGTCCGCGACAGGAACAATCTCCAGTTGTGGCTGACAGGGCATGGAGCCGGCTGTAATATACATGTTGAGTTATCATGAGGACACACCAAATTTACACTCTTATACAAGTCGTACACTGTCTAACGTATATACTCGCGTATAAGCCAACCCGAATAGAAGCTGAGGCAGCTACTTTTGTCACAAAAAACTGGAAAAACGTATTGACTCGAGTATAAGCCTAGGGTGGAAAATGCAGGGGCTACTGGTAAATTTCAAAAATAACAATAGATACCAATAAACTTACATAGGCAGGTATATGTCCTCCATAGGGAGGCATATGTCCCCTGTGACAGACCAGCTACATGTAGTTGCCTGTTGCTGCCACTAGGTGGAGATATATCAGAGTGGTATATGCGACATGCCACCAAGGATGCGTGGCCTTGGTGGAATAAGAGCCGGTCATATGTATTGTCAGCCACACTAAGTAGTTGGCAAAGGTGTATCGTTAGTTTGGCTTTTCAGCCGTTCTTGGGGTCGGCTCTTATTGGGAGTAGACAATGTGTTGAGTGGGTGTCTACTGCCCATGTTCCAGGCCACATTTTGGATAGGGCTCGGGAGTCCTATAAAAAGCCAGGGCCTTCAGGGTGTACAAGGGGGGCATGGTCTGCTAGTTGGCAGTGAAGCCGCAGAGGAGCTGACGAGAGCTCTGGTCCCCCGGAGGTTGGAAGGAAGCCAATAAGATACAGTAAGGATACTTTTATAGTTGTGGTGCTGGACAGTAGGTTCAGCACCACGGATAGAGAGGGTCTCTATGTGAGTTAGTGGCCAGACGGCCGAGGATTATGTTTATGATTTGTTTTCTGTAGTTTGTATCCTTGCTAATAAAGCTGGCTGAAGCCAGTTAAAAGAATTCTGGTGTCAGAGTGTCCTACCTGGAAACGCCATTCATCGTTCTACCAAGGACGACGATCCCCGGAGCTAAGTGTGATTCCCCCAGGACGGTCCAAGATGGCGTCCAAACGTGAGTGGAAGCTTACAATTGGTGGAGAATGTGGGCATTATTGGCACTGACAGACAGGACTTGCTGCAGGAGAATTTAAAGGGCTGGGAGCCTGACGGTGTTCTCTGTGGAGATCGGGGGACATACCTCTATTGCAAAGGCTGTGTTGGTACATTTTTTTTTCACTTGCCATGGGTAAGCACGGTGCTTTGCAGAAAATGACTGATGGGGAAGATATAGTGGCCTACTTTGCAGCCTTTGAACGGTTTGCCATCCGCAAGAGACTGCCAGCAGACAAATGGGTAGATGTCCTGGGGCTGTATCTCACTGTTAAACCCCAGAGAGTCTATTGTGACTTGCCCCTAGAGGAAACCAGATACCACAAGGTAAAGGAGAGGATTCTGGAATTCATGGGGTTAACTCCAGAACAGAGGGAGGCTGCTGCCCCAGTCCTGCAGAGGAAGCCAGAGAATTTGCAGCCCCAAACCATGGAGTTCCAGATGGGTGGAGTCCCAGTCCTGGCTGACCTGTACAGGCACCAAGAGATGCCAGTAATGACCCTGGAGTTGCGAGTGGGTTTGGGGTTTCCCCACTTGGGGTAGATTGGACTGTCAGCAGAATATCTCCAGAGTGCACCCAATATAATACCGTTTCTGAAGACCCAACCAGGTGCTGGTGAGACTGTGACCATATCTTTTGAGACCTGTCTGGGAACTGAAAGATCATCTGCCTGGGGGTATGTGAGGATTTGCAGGTGGAATTCATCCTGGGCAGAGACTTCCCACTTTTCTGGCAGTTGTGGGGAACTGAGAGTGTACCAGATGGAGCAGGTAGCTTTTCTGGGAAAATGCCCCCTGCAAAGGCTGGGGTAAACGTCTGCCCAGAACTGTTGCCAAGTCCATTGAGACTGTGATATCTGGACTTGGACAGTCTTAGGACTTTAAAGTTTGTGGAATTGTCTGAAATTGTGTCTTTTGAAAAGGTCACTAGTGGGTTAAATGGGCCTCTAATAAGTAGCTCAGTTCCACTACCTAAGATGGGGGAGGGGAGCTGGGTCCCAGAATCAGCTACCAAACCCAGAAATAGCTGCCAAAGCCACTGCAGGTAAACCCAGTAGCAGGGGTGTAACTCAGGTGCGGCCTGTGTGAACAAGCGGCTAAGGAGTGCCAAAACAGCAGAAGTGAGCAGCCAGTTTGGGCCCTGGGGTCAGGGCTAGTTGGGGAAATTAATGCTGAGAGTAAACACAGACGATGTGTGTCCCGAGCTGGAGGGCAAAACCAGAGAAATGTGCTTTCCCCTACAGTCCCAGGTGGAGCTAATGGGGTTGCCCATAGCTACAAGGTTCTCTCAGCATCTCCTGCTGAAAAAACTAATGAGTACGAGTGCCAGGCAGCTGGGTGGGAAGTGTCTGGGGTCCAATCAGTAAATGTGTTTACCCGTGACCCCAGCGCACTGTGTGTACCTGATGGTAGCGTGCAAGTAGCAGGTAATGCGTGCCCAGTGCTTGATGACCACCCGTTCTGTCCCAGTGTGAGCGCAGCCGGTTTATGGCCTGGAAGTTCTGAGAATGTTTGCTCTCCTACAATGTGTGAGGAGACTAGTTTAATGAGGGAGTGTTCAGCTCTTGGTGAGGTGTCTGCCTGCATGAATGCAACATCAGATACCTGTGTAGAGAAAATGTGTGCTGAGATCTGTAGTCCTACGGATTTCACATGCCTCAATGGTTGCTGTATTGCCAGTAACTTTTACTGCCATTGTCAGAAAGACTGCTGTGATGGAAGGAGTGAGCTGCTAGACACCACAGAGCTGGGTGTAAGCTTGAACATTAGTGAGGGGCAGGTGAGAGTGTTTGAATTCTCAAATGATAAAGTGGTGCCTGGTTCTGAGTTAGCTACTAAGTGTTCCTTAGAGACAAGGGAGGAAAGTACTTACAGTATCACACAGGTGTTAGGTCCGGTGGTGTGTGATGACTTATATGTGAGCGCTTTGTCCAGCCAGATGTCTGCTGCCCCTACTGGTGTTGAGAAGGTGACCGAGTTGCCTAATGTGAACACAGCCAGGTCGGGTTTTGAGTTGGAGACCCAGAAGGAGGTTAGTGTGGCTGCCCTTGATGGTGAGCAAGATACCAGAGTGTCCCAGATAGAAGCTGAGAGTTCTCCCTTAGAGATGGCTGTGGGGACTGGGAAAGAAACATCTCCACACATTGCTTCCAAGGGTCTGCTGCTAAATGGAGCAGGTGAAAACTGTGCACGGGGGAATTTATCCTCTGATATCGGTGAGGTCCTGGTTGCAGAGCAGACACAGTTTGTGGCCCCTGTAGTGCAATATAGGCCCCCTCAAGTGGTCACCACAAGTCAAATACCTGTGGCAGGCTGTGAAGCTCAGGTGAGTGCCAGTGACCCCTGTAGTCCTACAAGGATATTTTTTTTTTTGTAAACTAATTTTTATTGGATTTTCACATAATCATGGTACAATAGCAAAATTTTGAAAAGATGATAATGATCAAGTTGTCTTACATAGTATTTATCTGAAACAAAGAAAACACTTTTCAATTACTCCCCAGAGAGCATAAGAGCCCCCCCACACCAACTAGATCGGTCCTGTTTCCTATACAGAAAATATGGGCCACATGTATGAATCCCGCCGGGTCGGGGCGCACCTTTCTGAAAGTTTTCCGGCGGAATCTGCACCTGATTTATGTCGGGGCCAGGGCGCGCTCATACATGCTAGGTAAAGTCCGCCGCGCCTCGCCAGTGTGTTAGGCGCAGTGCGGGTCCGAGGCGCATTGCGGGGCTGCGCCAAAGATTCGCCGCCGGAGGTAGCGCACTCATACATGCGGGGAAAAGTCTGCCGCGCCTCGCCAGTGTGTGGGGCGCAGAGCGGGTCCGAGGCGCAGTGCGGCGCTGCGCCAAAGATTCGCCTTCCGAGGAGGTGCGCTCATACATGCAGGGAAAAGTTCCCTGCGCCTCGCCAGTGTGTGCGGGGCACAGTGCGGGGACTTAGGCGCTGTGCGGGTCTGCGCCGAAAATCTGTTCCGAGGCGAGACAGGCTTGAAAACAGCGAGAAATCATTCCACATGTCGGTGCAAAGTATGAATCAAAAATCGCCATTATAAAGGCGGAAAACATTCTCAGAAAAGAGCTGAAACCTCAAAAATAAAAAATACATAAAACAAACTCACTTTCCAATATCCTAAGTCAAGAATTAGGATATCGGAAATTGCCGGGAAATACCGTTATTCAAATTCTGAAAGCTATTCTGATTGGCCGGTTTCTGCCGACCAATGAGAATAGCAGCGACAGTGAACCATTAAAACCTATGGGGAAGTTTAGACCCCTCAGAATCCACGGCGGATAGTTCAAAATACAGTAAAAATGCTGAAAAAAGCTGATTGGGCTGAGCTAGCAGGGGCTTGACTAGCTCGGCCAATCAGAATAGGAGCGACAAAGACCCATTATATCCAATGGAGAAGTTTAGACCAATCAGAATCCACGGCGGGACAGTTCAAAATACAGTAAAAATGCTGAAAAGAGCTGATTGGCTGAGCTAGCGGGGGCTTGGCTAGCTCAGCCAATTAGAATAGGAGCGACAAAGACCCATTATATCCTATGGAGGAGTTTGGACCAATCAAAATCAAAGGCGGTACAGTTGAAAATACAGTAAAAAGACAGAAAAGAGCTGATTGGCTGGGCTAGCGGGGGCTTGGCTATCCCAGCCAATCAGAACGCGAGCTACTTCTCCCATAATAGTCTATGGAGAGATGGGCGCTCTTAAATCTCGGCGCTCAGTGCCATGCGGCATGAAGTATTAATAAAAAAATAATTTTTATTAAATGTAAAACATTATCAGATAAGAGCCGAACCCTTCTTTACAAATAAAGCAGTTAAAAACCCCGAACAACGCTTTTGGGTCCCCGGGAGACCCGGCGCGACATAGGGAATTGCAATCGAAAGAATTGCCGGGAAATACAGTAATTCAAATTGTTATAAGCTATTCTGATTGGTCGGCATAAACCAGCCAATCAGAATAGGAGCGACAAAGACCATTATAATCCTATGGAGAAGTTTGGACCAACAGAATAGGAGCGACAGTGGCCCATTCTAACCTATGAAGGAGTATTAACCAATCAGAAAGGGAGCGACAAATTTCCCATTATATCCTATGGAGAAGTTTGGACCAATCAAAATCAAAGTGGGACAGTTTCAAATACAGTAAAAAGACAAAAAAAGAGCTGATTGGTTGAGCTAGCGGGGGCTTGGCTATCTCGGCCAATCAGAGCGCGAGCTACTTCTCCCATTGTAGTCTATGGAGAGATCGGCGCCATGCAATACCCGGCCCCCAGCGCCATGCGGAAATGGAGTCTGAAAAAAAACAAATAATTTTTATTAAGTGTAAAACATTATCGATAAAGCGCTAAAACCCTTAAATAAAAAAAATCAATTAAATCCCGAACACGCGTTTGTCGCGAGCCCCGGCGCTACATAGGGAATCGCAAATAGAGAGAATTCCCGGGGGGAAATACAGTAATTCAAATTGTTTAAGCTATTCCATTGGCCCGGCAAAAAAACCCAGCCAATCAAAATGGGGAGCGACAATGTCCCATTATACCCTATGGAGGAGAATTGACCAATTAGAATAGGAGCCGACAATGTCCCATTAATATCTATGGAGAAAAATTGACCAATCATATTCAAAGGCGGGACAGTTCAAAATATAAGTAAAAAATGCAGAAACGAGCTGATTGGTTGAAGCGGCGGGGCTGTCCAGCTTAGCCAATCAGAGCGCGAGCTACTTTCTCATAGAGTTCATGGGAAAAGGGAAAATTCTGAGCGCGCTCTGTGATTGGCTAAGTTAAAAGAAAGGGGCCGTTATTTTGGACCAAAGGGAGAGCGACGCTCCTATGGGTTTTCTAATGCAATCTGAAATAAAACTGTACATGGGCGAAAACAAATTATAACACTACAGAAGATTGTCACGTGTGTATATAAAAATGACTAATAAAATAAGGGTAAAGAAAAAAAAATATTAAATCAATAAAATCCTGTTTATTTCTTTTTTTTTCGTTGCACCCATACTATTGTCCTTGGCTAACGAAAATAAAGAAATAAACATGATTTTATTGATTTAATATTTTTTTTCGTAACCCCCATATTATTCTTCATTTTATATACACATCGGGACAACTTCTGTAGTGTTATAATTTGTCGCTCCTATTCTGATTGGACGAGCTAGCCAAGCTCCCGCTAGCTCAGCCAATCAGCTTTTTTTCTGCATTTTTACTGTATTTGACTGTCCCCCAAAGGATTCTGATTGGTCAATCCTTCCCCATAGGTTAGAATGGTTCACTGTCGCTCCTATTCTGAAATTTGGCCGGTTTATGCCCAAACCCAAAGAGAATAGGTTTCAGAATTTGAATTACTGTATTTCCCGGCACTGAAGAGGGACAAAAATCCCGAAACAGCGTTGTCTGTAGATGAGAGATACTGGCTTGGCTAAAAAATCCTTTTTGCTTTCTCAAGACTCGGTGGGTCAAAAGCAAATTGAGGATTTGTTACAACCAAAGAGGGCGCTGTGGGCTTTCTCAGCCCCTTTCCCATTGCCTTGTGATATGCAGATGCTAAGTAGAGGGCAAAAAGGCAAAACAAAAACTTACAAGCCGTTCGTTCGTGCTCTCTCCTAAGGAGAGATCTTCCCTTCCTGTATTTCCCGGCAATTTCCAATATCATAATTTTTGATATTGCGCCGTTCTAGAGTTTTGGAAAGTGATTTTTTTTTTATTATGTTTATTTTTTACGTTCAGCTCTTTTCTGATAATGTTTTCCGCCTTTATAAAGGCGTTTTTTTCGGAATCATACTCCTGCTGCACGGAATGGAGCGCCGAGATTTCTGTTGCGATCTTCTATCTGCTTCCTTGCATGTTCCGTTCTTACTTCACTTCGCCTCTGCCGGAGGATTTAGACCAAAATAAACAAGTCTGCTTGTCGGAGCGCCGGAGCGCTGCACTGCGCCTCGCTTTGCCGACTCGCCATCGTACATGCCCCCGGAGTTTTCGGAGCGCGCCGCGTCCCGCCCCGGAACGCCTACCCCGCGCCCACACTGCGCCCACTGCCTGCCCTTTCATGCGGGGCACAGCCGAAAGTGGCGAACGCTGCGCCTAACACTGCATCCCTGCCTCCGACAGTGGGATTCGGGCTGGGAGGCGCAGGATACGGCAAAAAACAGGCGGAAATCCCGATCATACATGTCGCCCTATGCGTTTACCTAGACCTTTGTAACTAAGAGTTAGATACTCCTAGTCCCCTTCCGCCACTGTATTTAGACCCTCCGCTTATCGTAAAGGCCTGAATGGAGACGTTATAAGCCTGTGTGGAAGTCCCGGCTGTCGTTACGGACTCCAATCCGAAGGTGCCGTGGGGCTCCCATGTCCCAGTGCCCCCCTTATCATAACAACTCGTCTGAAACGTTTTACATAAATGCTCTTAAACAAAACAAGTAAGAACCATAAGTCAATAACATTGTGCTGAGAAAGAGAAGGAGGATTGGCCCCCCCGCCAGGACTGTAGTGGGATACCATTACCTAGAAACTTCTTGGTTTATACTGCGTTAGCAATTACTATGGATAACAAAATTACTGTGAAGAGGTGCACACCTATGTGTCTGTTACCATCGGTGAGACTGATGGATCTTCCCCTTCCTGTGTCCCCGGTCCACTACGGAGGGAGGTGGTCGGTAGATCATCGGGAAGCTTAAGCCTACCCAAAGTGCCCAACATTGTAGCCATTAGGTACCATTTAGAATGCCTGAAAGGAGATACGACCCGGGCTATTTCTGTATCTGACAAAAATCCTGTCAAAAAGGATTCCCACTGCATAAAGAATCGATCAGACTGCGATTCCTTCATACGTTCTGTTATTGCCATTTCTGCATACATGTACCTCTTGACCTGGTTAAGCACCATTTCGAGAGAGGCCAGATCGGCATCTAGCCATTTCTCCAACAGGCATCTCTTAGCACCCAACAGGAACACGTGCGTATAATGAGTTTTGACTCCCAAAGAGGGTAAAGCGTGGAACAATACCACCTCTGGTTGGAGCTGAAGGCTGACATCTCCCTTTCCTCTACGAAAGTCTAGCAGGCGTCTCCAGAAATCCTGAACGACCGCACAACCCCACATCCCATGTATCATATCGTTATTCGAGGTCTTACATTTAGGGCAGGCTGTCAGCCTGTCAGGAGCCCGTGGGTGGGGTGGAATATTGAAGCCGTATATGGCTTTGTGAATGAAGCGGAACTGTGTTTCTTTCCACTTTTCACATGATATCTGTTTATTCCTGCAAGGATATTGCATGGAAAAATGGAAACCGGCCGTGAAGGTGGTCGTCCCACTGCTGTAAGTCATGTGTATGGAGGGACGAGCGAGTCCTCAGACCTTAGAAACTCACCTGGTAAGGAAGCTGAGGTCATCTGCAAGGCTTTCCTTGATGTTGAGATTGTCTGTAATAACCCTGTGACCACTGACCTACAGGTTAAGGGTGACACAAAGGTACATTGTGCCACAGTCGGTCCTACTGCAGTGGAGGTAACCATCACTGAGGTGGTCAGAGAGGTAGACCAGAGTCCCCCTGGTAGGAACCAAGTGACAGCCTGGAGCCAAGAGGCGGAGCTTCAGGGTTCAGAGAAATTTGAGGCTGGATCTGATCCTGCAGACCAAGAGGTAGTAGGTTTTGGCTCAGGTGTGCCCCTTGAGGCTCTGGTGGATAGCAACCCTGAGAGGTGTGCTGTCATTACTGCTTCCTGTGCTGCTAGTGCAGTTGCGAGGACTAACCAGGGGCCTTTTGCTTATAGGAGACCCGAATTTGTGAAGACACTGCCCACTGGGCACAACACCAAGGTACCCTGTGTGTGGGAGAAGGCTACAAGGCATGATAGTGCTGTTTTTGGAGTTATCAGGAGTACTCCTGTGGTGACATCCTTGCAGTAGAGTGTACATACGTCAGGCCACCTGTAGTAAGTGGCAGTAAACTGTCTGTTGCCGATTACGAGGTGATCGAATGGTATGAGCCCACGGCTGAGCTGTTTTTTGACAATGTAGTCTCTTCCCCTGATGATGTAGAGGGAGTGTTGCCCGTAGCAACAGGTGCTAAGGAGGAAAAGATAGATGGGGAAGGTATGGGTGACTCTGATGCTGTCCAGCAGAAATCAGACTCTATGTCCCTGGTATTATGGACCAGATGGGGGAAAAGGAATTTCCCAGAGAAAAGTGGCGTGCTTCCCCAGAGAAACCAGGCGCAACATAAGCTGGGTGAGACGGATTCCCTCTGTAAGAGCTTTGACCCCGGAGGAAGGTTGTGCAAGGTGAAAAAGACCTACGGCCTTTATCAGAGGGGGAGAGTATGTGACAGACCGGCTACATGTAGTTGCCTGTTGCTGCCACTAGGTGGAGATATACCAAAGTAGTATATGCGACATGCCACCAAGGATATGTGGCCTTGGTGGAATAAGAGCCGGTCATATGTTTTGTCAGCCACACTAAGTGGTTGGCAAAGGTGTATCGTTAGTTTGGCTTTTCAGCCTTTCTTGGGGTCGGCTCTTATTGGGAGTAGACAATGTGTTGGGTGGGTGTCTACTGCCCATGTTTCAGGCCACATTTTGGATAGGGCTCGGGAGTCCTATAAAAAGCCAGGGCCTTCAGGTGTACAAGGGGGCGTGGTCTGCTAGTTGGCAGTGAAGCAGCAGAGGAGCTGACGAGAGCTCTGGTCCCCCGGAGGCTGGAAGGAAGCCAATAAGATACAGTAAGGATACTGTTATTGTTGTGGTGCTGGACAGTAGGTGCAGACCACGGATAGAGAGGGTCTCTATGTGAGTTAGTGGCCAGACGGCCGAGGATTTTGTTTATGATTTGTTTTCTGTAGTTTGTATCCTTGCTAATAAAGCTGGCTGAAGTTAAAAGAATTCTGGTGTCAGAGTGTCCTACCTGGAAACGCCATTCATCGTTATACAAAGGACAACCATCCCCCGGAGCTAAGCGTGATTCCCCCAGGACGGTCCAAGATGGCGGCCAAATGTGAGTGGCAGCTTACACCCCCTATAAGCAGTTACAGGCAGATATATATCACCATCGGCAGGTATAGGTCCCCCATAGGCAGTTATAGGCAGGTATATGCCCCCCATAGGCAGGTATAGGCAGGATTTGTTAAAAACAAGAAATACAACTCACCTTTCCCCGCCGCTCCGAGGCTCTCCCTGCACTCAGTCTTCTGGCACAGGTGGTGTGATGTCATCAAGCCGTGCAGGCAGCGTGATGACACTCACGCCGCCTGTGCTGGACACTCCTATTGCAGAGCAGGGAGCACTCGCTCTCTGCTCCGCAATAATATCCTCAGCTGTATGCGCTCCAAGGAGTCACATACAGCTGAAGTGATCCCTGCCGGTGCCTGGGCCGTGTCAGTGCCCGGACGCAGACGAGTGACCAGGGAGTCAGCTGTATGCGCTCCCAGAGAAGTTGCGTACAGCTGAAGCACATTTTTTGTGCTGAAAACTCGGCTTATACGAGAGTATATACGGTATTTTACATTGTATTAAAGTGTCATATCTTCAGTGTTGGCCCATGAAAAGATATAACACAATTTTTACAGAAATGTGAGGGGTGACCTGACTTTTGTGAGATACTATGTATTAGTTTTATGTTTTTAACTTACTTTTGAAACTTTGAACCATTTTACATTATTTGCTATAATAGACCTATATCAATATAAAACTGGAAAAATTAAGATATTCTAGAACTTTTGAATAGTAGTGTATAAAGCTTGAAATCTTATACTTTTTTTCCCCTTTTTATGTGAACAGACTAAAGAAGCGCTGCTTCAAAAAGTTAATAACATCCTATATGCGGCCAACCAAGGAAAGGTAATTACATATATCTAGTATATATCTACCTGCAGCCCTGTCCTACTTAGGGTATGTTCACACGGCTTAAAATGCCGCATATTGCACTTTATACGCAGCGAAATGCATGGTGCAATTACGGTAATTCATAGCTTTCATAGAGAGCTATAGATTACGCGTTGTCTCCCCGCGTGGGGGGAGAATTGACATGGGGCTGGGCGGCTGCCACCCCCCCCGTGCTTTGGAGTTACGCGCTGGCCAGCGCATGGTTCCAAAACACACGGCGCTTAAGTACATACATATTCCATAAATATATGATGTGTAGTTATATGGAGCAGTGCAAACAATGAAAAAGCTGCAGCCTTTGTTCACGCACCTTGGCCCCTGCAGTTGATCGTCAGAAATACTGAGAGTCATCCACCTATTCTGAGGATAGGCCACTAGTTTTGTGATTTTAGAAAACCTTTACTTTCCCGTAGTGGTAGCTGCATGCAGCCAGAGTTCTATCATTTACAAAGTCGGAAAATCAGAGCTCCCAAAAATATATACTATTTTATTAAATTAACCCCTTAATGACACATAATGTAAATTTACATCCTGGTTCCAGTACGGTTCACGGAGTAATCCCGCAACACAGGAGGCTGGTGTCAGCTGCCAATTGCAGCTGACACCCTCCAGTAAAAGCTTAACTTTTTAGAAGCCATAGCAATCGCAGCCACGGCACCTAAATGAATGGGAAATAGTGCCGCACAATGCTTTCAGGTGTCATGTTAACTCACCAGCACCCCACAAGCTCTCTCTGCGGTGATGCTGATTGGTTAACATGAAGTCTGGAAGCCATATGAAAGCTTCTATTGCTGCCATGTCTCCTGTTTTATAACTGTCTGCCATCTTGAATCATCTTTCTGCAATGTTTATACAGTACAGAAGGGTGTAATGACAATCGCGCACCACAGTGGTCAAGTACCCCGGGGAGACAGAAAGATAAAGTAAAAAAAAAAAAGTTTTAAAAGTATAAGAAGAATCCCCCCAAAAAATTAAAAGTTAAAATCATCTCCCTTTTGCCAAGTAGAAAAAAAAATGCACATACTTGGTATTGCTGGGTTTATAAAAGTCCAATCTATTAAAATATATAAGGAGAAAATTAGCCAGCTCCCCTCCAATTATGCAGTAACAGTCCAGCTATGTGGTCCGTGCTCAAATTGGCATCCCATGAAATGCAAGGCAATCCACGGCAGAAAACGAAAAGTGATTAGCACCGGGCCAATATTCTTGATAAAATCACATTCGATTTATTAGAACAATAAAAAAAACGGAAACAAAACCGTGTGCACAGAGTGGTCAGAGGGGCTACGAGCTGACGCATTTCGGGCTGTAGTTAACTGTCACAAGCACCCTCTTATAGTGACCTAAAAAACAATTAACATTAAAATTGTAAACCCCTGAGTTTACCTGCAAAACTAGCCTCCTAAGCGTGGCGCAAACAACCGGAAACAGGAAACGGAACCAAGCCCCGCAATGCATGCAAAGCCGCTTGTGTTCCAAAGACCAGAAGCTGCGTCACCAAGCAACGAGACATGAGGAAGACGCGTTGCTAAGCAGAGGCACGCAGGTACGCAGACAGCGAAAGTTAAAGGACTGAGAGTTTCCTCTGCACGCAGTGGGGCAGAACACTGCCTGAAGATATAGAAATAGTAAAATATCTGAAAAGAAATAAATATATAATGAAATATCAAGAATACTGCGAGCAAAGGAAATCCCGGCCCCTATGTAAGCAAAAGATTTGGGCAAAATATTACAACCCTGTAGCATAATAAAAATATGTATATCTCAAAAATTTAAATGTTAAATGCTGAGTACGCTGAAGTGTGTTAGGTACATCAACAGATATATTTCTAAAAGAACACGTATAAGAGAAAGTAGTTAATAAAAAAATTGACGGAATCTAGATGACTTACAAATTAGTGATGAAACATAATTTCCCTACGTTATTTAGACCTTTAGGGGCAATGCTATTAAAAACCAGGATCCAGTATGCCTCTCTCTCTCGTAGCAAATATTGCCCTCCTCGCCGTCCCATAGACTAGCATTACTAGCGGCGCGTATACGCCGCTAGTAAATGACCGGTCACTTATCTCCCCCCACGGCGTATTCGCCGAGCAGGGAGAGGAGACGTAATCCATAGTTCTCTATGAGAACTGTGGATTACCGTAATGACTGGGACGTATTCCAGCCGTAATTCGCGCAGTACGGACTGAATTACGGACTGAAATACGTCCCATTGTAAGCCGTGTGAACATAGCCTAAATGTCTAAATCAACTTAGGGAAATTATGTTTCATCACTAATTTGTAAGTCATCTAGATTCCGTCAATTTTTTCATTAAATACTTTGTCTTATACGTGTTCTTTTAGAATTATATCTATTGATGTACCTAACACACTTTAGTATTGCCGGAATCATATCAACCTGCAGAATACAGATAACACATCATTTATACTGAAGAGGAAACACCTTAAAAAGAAAAACCCCACAAACATGCCGCAAATACTTTTTTTTTACATTTTGCCCCACCTAGAACTGTTTTCGGTTTCCCAGTATATTCTATGGTACAGTCAATGACATCATTTAAAGTGAATGTTGTCCTGCAAAATATAAACCCTCCCGTCTATGTACAGTAGATGGAAAATTTAAAAAGTTATGGCTCTTGGAAGGCGGAAAGAAAAAAAAAAAAGAATTGATCATGAAAAACGCAAGGTCCTCAAGTGTTTAATCAGCACATAACTTTGCACTGAAGAATGAGGTCCGGTCTGAGTTCTACAATGTAACCAGTCTAATTCTTGTATATGCCCCTGCCTTTTAAGATCTAACCCCATTCTTGACTGTAAATATACAGCTCCAGTACTGAATCTAAATATACAGTAGTCTTCAAACACATTCACAAATGAAAGGCTGATGAGCTTCTGTGTCCTAATATTTCTTGCAGAGTGTCTTCACGGAGATTGAAACAAAAACAATTGTTTCTTAGAAAACATATGATTTTTTTCCACTTCTTTTTTTGCAATTCAGGAAAAAAAAACATTTTTTTTACTAGAATTTTGACTGGGTATTGATAGTATCCTGTATCTACTTCTAATCACTATGTGTCCATATTGTACTGGAGCAACCATTTAATTCATCCTATTTGATCATGCAATATAATTATGAAGCATTACAGATATTTAAAATATCCACATGGAAACTATAATTAATGAGCCCTAAATAATAGCAACAAAGATGACAGTCTAACTATAACTGATTTTCTTTCTATTGTCACAGGATAGAGAGGAGGCGGTCAAAGATTTAACAAAGGCAATTGTATTTGCTCTTGTAAGATTTATTTGCTTTTCGGTGATATGTTCCAAAATGCTGAAAACTGTAATAGCTAAATACAAAAAGATGCTACATCATAATTATTCAAGCAGTTAATAGAATTCCAAAGGTTTTACTACTGTACTACCTGAAACCCATCCATAATACATTGGAGCAGTTTTACTAATACTGGTGCACCACAAATTGGGGCATATATATAGAGAGCAACTACCGATTTTCAACAGGTTTGTCTGGCTTATGACAAGATCCTACTCATAGTAGCCCATCTCCCCATTTAAAAGGGTTTTTCCACTTCACAAAATCACTTCTGAGGCCAGCTCATAGCTTGCCACGAGTCGGCCAAAAAGAACAGAGATGACCACTCTTGCATTGTTCTGGTCATTCATTTCTATGGAAGTTCCAAAATATGGCCAAGGGTGCTCAGGTATATTTGGAGCTCCCATAGACATGAATAAGGAAGGGCTGCACAAGCATCACCATCTCCTCATTCTCTGTGACTGTCTTGTGACGAGCTATAAGCTGGCCTCAGAAAAGATTGTGTGCAGTGGCAAAACCCTTAAGTTAAAAATTACCGTATTTATATTGTACTTATAAACTTGACTGTCGCTCATTTTAATTTAATATATACGTAACGATGAGCAATGATATTAAAACCAGTGAAGTGAATAACATTGCATATCTTGTTCCCGCCATGCAGTGGGATATAATGTGCAGCAAGTGAACAGTCAGTTCTTGAAGTTGATGTGGCTTTAAGAAAAGGCAAATTTGTGAGGGCTAGACGACTGGGTCAGATCAACTCCAAAGTGGCAGGTCTACTGAGGGTTTCCTGTATGTAATTCTTAATACATATGAAAAATGTCACTCCCTTATCATTTTACAGAAGGAGTCAGGATGCATTATTGAAGACCAAGACATGAATCTCCAGATGGTAAGTAATATTCTTTCTTTCTCAAGATAAATAAAAAATCCTCATAGCATAAAGTAAGTTTGTAATATCCTTATGAATATAAATATGTATTTTTTCCAAATAGTTTAGTACTTGACATATGGAATGCAATATGTGCACTAGAGACCAATGACAGTAATTGGGGTTTCCTAGTAAAAATTGCAGGCGCAAAAGAAGGTAATTCCTTGTGGTAGACGTCACAGTTTATGTGATGTAATCTAGTGGCCATGAATAGACAACCATGTATTACATGGTTGTAGCAGGTGCATGTGTGTGAAAGGTGCTCTTTGCAGCTAATAAAGGAAGGGTTTGAGGTAGGGACTCCCTTTCTATGATGTACATATTTGCAGGCGCATAAATCAAGATTTGGTATGGTAAGTAACTTATGCAGAAAGTTCAGTATTTTATGATTGCTCCTTTAAACCATATTTAATATATCAATAAAGTCACGGTCCACCTATGATAGATGGAGGATTCTCTGGGTTGCACATGGAACTCAAAGTAAGGACGGAGGAGTCTCTGGAGCCCCCTGGTTTTTAACCCTTTGGGCTCTAACCAGGGAATTGGTCTTATTTGCAGGGCACACCCAGGGCTCTACCCTTTCCTGCAGCAACAGTTGACATCCAAACACAATACCAAAGAAGCAGATGAAAGACATAGTTGGGCAGACATGGGTGAGGAAGGCGGAATTCTAGCAAGGTCACGCATGCTCAAAACCGTAAAAGAAAAAAAATTATTTGGGTATTTTGGTCATTTCACAATCCCTACAATTGAAGAAAAATGATCAAAAAGTCACAGGTATCCCAAAATGGTGCCAATAAAAAGTACACATCAGCCTGCAAAAAACACACCCTCACTCAAGTCCACAGGGGGACGAACAAAAAAGTTATTAGCTGAAAATTTAATGAGTAGAAGAGGATTTACTGCCGTAAAAAAAAACACCTTCATGAAAACCCTGCATGTTTGGTAGTGCCAGACTTGAATCAACCTGCAGAATACAGATAACACATCATTTATACCAAAGAGTGAACGCTGTAAAAAAAAAACCTGCAAACATGGTGCGAGTACATTTTTGTTTCACATTTTGCCCCACTTAGAATCTTTATGCGGTTTCCCACTATATTCTGTGGTACAATAATTGACACCATTAGAAAGTACATCTTGTCCCGCAAAACAAAAGCCGTCAAATGTCTATGTAGATGAAAAAAAACCGTTATGGCTCTTGTGAGGCGAGGAGGAAAAACAAAGAGCCATGTTATTTTGACCGGTTGACAGTATAGGGGGCAGCAGTGAGTGAAGTGATGCGAACCTTTTGGAGACCGGGGACCCAAACTGCAACCCAAAACAATATATGGTAAATTATGTAATTAATAGCCAGTGTAAACAGAGGGAAAGGGTTTCACAGTGAGTGTATAACTAGTTGCAGTAGGGGAAGGAGAGTCAGTCATTACTTCAGCCTGAGTGTGAAGACTTCCAACACTGTCTGGCCAGCAGAGAGTTAACAGAGGGCAGAGCTGGAGGAGTCCACACTCTGGGGGCAGAGATCTCCTTCTGTGTCTCTGTTGGCACAGCAGCTGCACGATCGTGAGCATGGCCGGGCATCGTGACAGACAGTTGCCATATAAACCAGTACACAGCAATTTCTATTATAAAAGTGATTTTCTCTATGGGGAAAAGTAAAAAAAACACAAACACGAAAAATAAAATAAAAACACGTACACCGCCCTTTTCCTTTTTACAAACGCCAATGGCCCCCAAAAAGATCAAAAATAAAGTAGGCATATTCAGTATCGCCGTGTGCGTAAAGACCTACCCTATAAATATATCATGCTAATTAACCTGCACAGTAAACACCGTAAAAAAGAAACAGGAAACAATCACAGAATTGCGATTTTTGTTCATCCCGCAGCACATAATATGGAATAAAAAGCGATCAAAAACTCCTTATACAGTGGGGAAAAAAGTATTTAGTCAGCCACCAATTGTGCAAGTTCTCCCACTTAAAAAGATGAGAGGCCTGTAATTGACATCATAGGTCGACCTCAACTATGAGAGACAAAATGAGAAGACAAATCCAGAAAATCATTGTCTGATTTGGAAAGAATTTATTTGCAAATTATGGTGGAAAATAAATATTTGGTCAATAACAAAAGTTAATCTCAATACTTTGTTATATATCCTTTGTTGGCAATGACAGAGGTCAAACATTTTCTTAAGTCTTCACAAAGTTGGCACACACTGTTGCTTGTATGTTGGCCAATTCCACCATGCAGATCTCCTCTAGAGCAGTGATGTTTTGGGGCTGTCACTGGGCAACACGGACTTTCAATTCCTTCCAAAGATTTTCTATGGGGTTCAGATCTGGAGACTGGCTAAGCCACTCTAGGACCTTGAAATGCTTCTGAAGAAGCCACTCCTTCATTGCCCTGGCGGTGTGCTTGGGATCATTGTCATGCTGAAAGACCCAGCCACATTTCATCTTTAATGCCTTGCTGATGGAAGGAGGTTTCCAATCAAAATCTCATGATACATGGCCCCATTCATTCTTTCATGTACACGGATCAGTCGTTCTGGTCACTTTCCAGAGAAACAGCCCCAATGCATGATGTTGCCATCCCCATGCTTCACAGTGGGTATGGTGCTCTTTGGATGCAACTCAGCATTCTCTCTCCTCCAAACACGACGAGTTGTGTTTCTACCAAACAGTTCTACTTTGGTTTCATCTGACTCTATGACATTCTCCCAATAATCTTCTGGATCATCCAAATGCACTCTAGCAAACTGCAGACGGGCCCGGACATGTACTGGCTTAAACAGGGGGACACGTCTGGCACTGCAGGATCTGAGTCCCTGGCGGCGGAGTGTGTTACTGATGGTAGTCTTTGTTATGTTGGTCCCAGCTCTCTGCAGGTCATTCACTAGGTCCCCCCGTGTGGTTCTGGGATTTTTGCTCACTGTTTTTTGTGATCATTTTGACCCCATGGGGTGAGATCGAGGGAGATTATCAGTGGTCTTGTATGTCTTCCATTTTCTAATTATTGCTCCCACAGTTGATTTCTGCACACCAAGCTGCTTGCCTATTGCAGATTCAGTCTTCCCAGCCTGATGCAGGGCTGCAGTTTTGTTTCTGGTGTCCTTCAACAGTTCTTTGGTCTTCACCATAGTGGAGTTTGGAGTGTGACTGAGGTTGTGGACAGGTGTCTTTTATACTGATAACAAGTTCAAACAGGTGCCATTACTACAGGCAATGAGTGGAGGAAAGCAGAGCCTCTTAAGGAAGAAATTACAGGTCTGTGAGAACCAGAAATCTTGCTTGTTTGTTGGTGACCACATACTTATTTTCCACCATAATTTGCAAATAAATTCTTTCCAAATCAATGTGATTTTCGGGATTTGTTTTCTCATTTTGTCTCTCATAGTTGAGGTCTACCTATGATGTCAATTAAAGGCCTCTCATCTTTTTAAGTGGGAGAACTTGCACAATTGGTGGCTGACTAAATACTTTTTTCCCCACTGTATGAGTTTTTGATTGCTTTTTATTCCATATTATGTGCTGTGGTTGAGCCAAATAGCACACCAGGGCCACATATAGGATATCTCTGAAAATGGCAGAATCTGAGGAATCAATATTAAGTACCAATTACCTGGTCACATCTACCATGTTCTTGTGAATAATGGCTAAAAATTGAAAATCTGCAAAAAAAAGGGAAAATTTGAAATTTCATCTCCACTTTGCTTTAATTTCTGTGAGATACCTAAGGGTTAACAAACTTCCTAAACACAGTTGTAAAACTTTAAGGTGTGTAGTTTCTTAGATGAAGTAATTTATGGGGGAATCTAACATGCAGGCCCCTCAAAGTCAAGTCAGAACTTGATTGCCAACCTACAGTGGACATATGGTAGTTGCTAGTTATCAACTATTTTGTGGTGAATAATTCTGTCTTGCATGCAAAAATTTTAGAACTTTGAAAATGACAATTTTTTCCACATTTTCACAAAATTTTGAAATTTTTCACAAACAAACAAGGATTGTATGGACCAAAATTTCTTACTAACCTAAAGTACAATGTGTCACGAGAAAACAACATCTGAATCACATGGATAGGTAAAAGGATTAAAAAGTTATTCTCACATAAAATGACACATGTCAGATTTCAAAAATATGGCTGTGTCAGGAAGGCCAAAACTGGCTGGGTCCTTAAGGGGTTAACATTACATTATAGGCCACTTTATTAGAGGGACAGACAGCAAATGGACTCCTTGTTTTTCTGAGCAGATAGAGGTGTTTGGCAGCTAAGAAAACATTCTGTAAATAAGCAAGAGAAAAGAACTGCTCTAACTCCAAAATGAAGCAAAATCAGAACAGCAATGCATTTGGTAACAGGCTTCATCGTCCTTTGCCTACATGCTTAAAGCTAATCAATGTGATGGGAACACCCCTTTAAGAACACATATACTTCAAAATCGGGCTCAGAATGGCCCCTGATGGGCCACTGAATATGGTTAGCCTGGAGTTGTTTTTTAACTGCATATACATCCTTGGGAGAGGCATTAAGGCAATAAAAGAGAAGCAAAAAGTAAAAGCTAGAGTATAGTAGGCATGCATAGCCATTTATAGTAGCTGTAGAATGGGCCCCTAAAATAAACTTCACCGGTGGGCCCAGAAACAGCTCAACTGGTGGGCCCCTAGAGTCAACTTCCCCTGTGGGCCCTAAGCACCCCAGTCCGATACTATTCATAATATATTATTTAAATGCTTTTTCTTTTTGTTTGACAGGCAAACCCATTATTGCAATCAGAATGTAGGGACCAATTGTTGACGGTAAGAACATACTGTGGCACTTTGAATGTGGCAGCTGAACTGTCTTCCATAACAAAAATTACACTACAACAATATAATTGATTTCTAATAGTAAAATGATTATCTTTAAAAATGTGGTCTACATCTAACTCTGATGCAGCTTAATTCATAGCATAGCTTAAAAAAATTTGTCAGTACTATAAAATAAGCAGTCACCTTCTTGAACTGAGTTAGAGTATGTTCACATGATGTAATTGCAGGGCAATTGTATTTCGGCACTTAGTTGAGATGCAATATGCCCAGAATGTGCCTCACAATTACGGAAATTCATAGCTCTAGTGAACTATGAATTAGCTCCGTCTTCCCCGACGTGTATTAAACGCTGAGTGAAAGAAGTAACATGTCACTTCTTCCTGCCATTTGCGCGCTGGGGATGAAAGCCGTGAATGGGGCTGCACCCCCCCCACACATGCTTTAGAAGTATGCGCTGGCCAGGACATACTACTAAATCACCCGGCATATTGCGGCGCGTACATTACATGATGCAATACAACGTGTGAACATACCTTAAAGCAGTCTAAAATTTTTGATGCAAAGTTATTTCTACTATCACTGATAAACTAAAAATAAGTGCATTTATTTAGGTTTTTATTTGCCTTTCAATTCCTGTTCCTGTTGGAAGCTTTGACTTAATTTTAGGAATGAGCGATTATAATCGACAAAGTTAAAATTGCCACGATTTTTAGGTTGATCGGAAATTTCCGATCACGCGAGATTTTAGGTGACAATCTGCAGATAATCTATTACTATCACACCATTTTCGGCGCTTCCTGTCATTTTGGCGGCCAGCAAATCAGCTTTGAGCATAGAGCAGGGTGAGCTGGGTGTGCGACATCATGACTGTTGTCACGGTTGGACATAGTGGACCCTCTGGACCACCGCAAGCGATGGCGTAAGCCGCGCCAGGGACAGAGACAGCTCGAGCAGGAGCGTGGCTGGGTAAGTGATACTAGGCACTGGCCGGGGGACGAGTGAGCCCACAACCCGACGTGCGGGATGCGGCGCCGCTCAGCAGCGGGGCACGGATGCGCCTGCGACCCGGGACGGGGGTCGCAGGGACATCCGTGACAGTACACCCCCTCCTTTGCCCCCCCCCCCCTCTTTCTGGACTGGAGGAATCTCTGGATTATATTATGGTCCAGAATATTCTCCTCCGGCTCCCAAGACCTCTCCTCGGGCCCGAACCCCTTCTAGTCAACAAGAAAATATCGTTTCCCTCTAGTCCTCCTTATACCCAAGATTTCCTTGACCACAAAGACATTAGAGGCCTCAGCTACAGCAGGAGGGACTGCCTTCCGAGAGAACCGATTCAGGACCAGGGGTTTTAGTAACGAGACATGAAAGGAGTTTGGGATGCGCATGGTGGGTAGGAGCCGGAGTTTATTGGCCACCAGGTTTATGCGCTTAAGGACCTCGAAAGGTTCCAAAAAGCGGGGGCCCAGTTTGTAGGTTGGGATCTTGAGGTGGACATATTTGGCCGACAGCCACACCTTGTCACCCGGGGAGAAGACTGGAGCAGGACTTCTTCTTTTATCTGCTTGAGCCTTCGTGCGATCTGAAGCACGGAGCAGAGATTGGCGGGTCAGGGACCAGATGGTCCTCATGTCCTGGACCAGTGTATCTGCTGCCGGAACCTCAGACGAGGATGCCAGCGGGAGAGGTGGGCGGAGATGCAGGCCGTACACGATGTAGAAGGGGGAGGTGCCCGCGGACTCCGAGTCAAGGGAATTATACAAAAAATTCTGCCCAGGGAAGCAGGTTGGACCAGTCATCTTGTTGAGCCGAGACGAAGTGGCACAGGTAACACCCCAGAACCTGGTTGACTCTCTCCACCTAGCCATTCGTCTGGGGGTGGTGAGCTAAGGAGAAATCACGCATCACCTGGAGTTGAGAACAAAGGGCCCACCAGAATTTGGAAAAGAACTGGACCCCCGATCCGATCTGCAGAGGAAGTCCGTGCAAATGAAAAATGGGTCGAAAAAATAGCTCGGCCAGGCACGGGGCAGAAGTCAGGCCTGGCAAAGGGACAAAATGCGCCATTTTGGAAAACCGATCTGTGACCACCCAGACAACGGTGTTACCAGACGAAGGAGGAAGATCGGTTACAAAGTCCATCGCCACATAAGACCCTGGTTGAGTAGGGATGGGTATTGGGTGCAAGAGCCCCGCCGGTTTGTGACGAGGTGTCTTGTTGCGGGCACAGGAGGTACACGACTCAACAAATTCCTTGACATCTTTAGCGAGGTCCTGCCACCAATAGAGCCGAGATATCGGGAGAAAACATTTTGCGAGCACTGGGATGGCCGGCCACCAAAGAGCAGTGACCCCAGATCAGGATATGCCTGCGGAGCACAGGGCTTACGTATGTCTTCCCCGGCGGGACCCTCCGGGGGGTCGACGGGGTCTGCGGAGATAAAAACGCTCTGGATGGATTAAGTGCTCTGGGAGACATTTCCTTCACCCCCCAAACATCAAGGCACGAGAGAGGGCGGCTGCCTTCACATTTTTTTCCCGGAGGTTTTGTGATCTGAGTGATACAGATGTGAGTTGAGCACCTTCCAGCAGAAAAACCATTCCTCCAATGCCAGTTTGATGGCTAATAACTCCCGGGCTCCAATAGTGTAATTTCTTTCCGCCGGCGAGAACGTCTTGGAAAAGAAGCCACATGTGACCGTTTTGCCTGTGGGCCCCTTTGCGTGAGGACTGTTCCAACTCCCACTAAACGACGAAATCTATTCGAGCGAGAAGGACTTCGCGAGGCCCGGGCCGCGACAGGATAGATGCGGTGGCAAAGGCAGTTTTTAGTTTAGTGCGGGATGAACTGCCTGTAATAATTGAAGAAACCCAGGAACAGCTGTATGGCCCGAAGGCAGACTGGGCGTGTACAACTTGGCTGGGTCCATCTGAAGACCCTGGTCAGAGAGGATGTAGCCGAGAAAGGGGAGACTAGTCTTGTGAAAGAGGCACTTCTTCAGCTTGGCATACAGACGGTTAGCACGTAAGCGCCTAAGACTTGTCGCACATGGGCCTGGTGGGATTCTGGATGAGGTGAAAAGATCAGGATGTCATCCAGTAGACCCAAAACAGGAAATACAGAAGGTCTCTGAAGATGTCATTGACAAACTCTGGAAGACTGCAGGGGCATTACAGAGCCCGAAGGGCATGACCAGGTACCCCAAAAGTGCCCATCCCGAGTATTGAAGGTCGTCTTCCACTCGTCTCCCCTCACGAATTTGAATCAGGTTATAGGCTCCTCGGAGAAAATCTTGGCTCCACGGAGCCGGTCAAAAAGCTTGGTAATCAATGGCAAGGGGTATCGATTCTTTATGGTGATCTTGTTTGAGACCGCGGTAATCGATACATGGACGTAGGGATCCATCCTTCTTCGTTACGAAAAAGAACCCAGCACCAGCCAGAGAGGAGGACTTACGAATAAACCCCTTCTAGAGATTCTCCTTGAGGTATGCGGACATAGCCAAGGTCTCAGGCACAGACAGAGGGTAGACCCTGCCCTGTGGAGATGTTCCGGGCAGGAGGTCAATAGGGCAGTCATAGGGGCGATGTGGAGGCAAAGGGCTCCGCTTTCTTCTCGGAGAAGACATCAGCATACTCTTGATACAGCGCGGGAAGACCCGCCAAAGGCTTAGATGGTACTGGAGAAGCGGTAAGCATCGGGCGAGATGCCACCAAACAGCGAGACAGACATTCTGGCCCCCAACGCAGGACTTCACCCGTCTGCCAGTTGAGTACCGGGGCATGGCGCTGCAGCCACGGAAGACCCAGAAGGATGGACGAGGAAGACTGAGGTAACACGAAAAACATAAGTCTCTCCTTATGGAGTGCCCCCACTTGAAGGAACAAAGGCTCGGTATGGTAGCGGACTGGATCACAGAGGATCTCCCCACTGACAGAGGAGATGGCCAGAGGTTTCTCCAGGACCATGGGGAGATTATACTGGGATAACAGGGCAGCGTTCAAGAAATTCCCAGCCGACCCAGAGTCCAAGAAGGCTGAGGTTTGAAAGTGGGGACCAGACCCAGTGCCGACCAGGACGGATATGTTCAAACGAGGAGAGGAGTTGCTCACACCTAGAGACGCCTCTCCCACGAAGCCTAGGTGCGCTCGTTTCCCAGACGTTGCGGACGGAGCGGGCAACCCCTGAGGAGATGTTCAGAGCTGCCGCAGTAAAGACATAGGTTCTCCTTACGTTGTCGGTTAAGTTCCTGTGGAGTCAGGTGGGCTCTATCCACTTGCATAGCATCTTCCACGGCTGGCTGGGAAGGAGGCAGTGGAGGCCGTAGAAACACCGGCGCAAGACGAGGTAGACGACGTGTTCGGATCGGTTCCTGCTCTTGGCGGAGCTCCTCACGTCTCTCCGCGAAACGGATAGCAATCTGGGTTGCCAGATGGATGAGCTCACTTAATGAAGACGGTGGGTCCCGGGTGGAGAGAGTATCCTTAATCTGGCTGGAGAGGCCCTTCTTGAATGTGGCGCACAATGTTGCATCGTTCCAAGCCAACTCCGATGCTAGTGTGCGGAATTACATGGAGTAGTCACCTACGGAGGGGTTCCTTGCTGCAGGTTCTGTATGGCGGTCTCGGAAGACGAAGCGCGGGCAGGCTCTTCAAAGACACTGCGGAACTCCTGCAGGAATGACGCCAGATCAGCTGTGACCGGATCGCCTCAGTCCCAGAGTGGAGTCGCCCAGGTCAGGGCTTTTCCGGAGAGGAGACTGACCAAGAAGGCCACCTTGGACCTTTCCGACGGGAACTGACCAGCCATTAAATTCCCGTGGAGGGATCACTGGGTGATGAAGCCCCTGCAGGCCTTTGGGTCCCCATCAAACTTCGTTGGCATGGACATCCGGAGTTTAGGACCGACAGACAACCCCGGAGCGGCTGCCACGGGAGAGGCCACCGCAGCCGACTGCTGCTGCTGAGCGGTGAGGAGCTACTGCATCATAGTAGACAGCTGGTTAAGCTGCTGTGCTTGCTGTGTGATCTGCTTCGATTGCTGAGCCACGATGGTGGTGATGTTAGAGACACTCGGTAGTGGCACCTGGGGGGGATCCATGGCCGGATCTTACTGTCACGGTCGGAGATAGTGGATCCTCTGGACCTCCGCAAGCGATGGCGTAAGCCACGGCAGGGAGCGGAATCTAAGTGGGTTTCCCGTTTTTCACCGAGCCCGCCGCAAAGCGGGATGGACTTGCTGCGGCAGGAGTCTACCAGGTCGCTACCCCTGACGTGACTTGCTTGCGGAGGCAGCCGAGGCGCAACGTGGTACAAAATCGGAAGGCAGGATCGAAGTCGGGGAAAGGCAGAAGGTCAGGACAGGAGGCAATGGTTCGTGGTCGTGGACAGGCAGGAAGGTCAGGGCAGGCGGCAAGATTTGTGGTCAATGGACGGAGGCAAACGGTACAGTACACGGTAATCAGAGCAAGGCTTCAGGAACGCTCTCTCTATAGGCAAAAGGCACTAAAGATCCAGCGAGGTGACTAGGAAAGGGCAGGCTTAAAATAGGGGCAGCGACCGGCAATGGCCAATTACCGATGCGCTGGCCCTTTAAATTTAACACTGCTGGCGCGCGCGCCCTAGGGAGCGGGACCGCGCGCCGAGGGACAGAGACAGCTGAATCAGGAGCATGGCCAGGTAAGTGATACTGGGCACTGGCTGGGGGACGAACGAGCCCGCGACCCGAAGTGCGGGACGCTGCGCCGCTCAGCAGCGGGGCACGGATGCACCTGCGACCCGGGACGAGGATTGCAGGGGCATCCGTGACAACTGTGATGTGTATGGTTGTCATTGGCTGGAAAAATCACATGACCTCAATTTGCATAGAACAGCGTTTCCTGTTCATCATCCGTGTTTCAGTTTTCTCCACTAAGTAGGACGCGTGCTAGATCTCTCTCAATACAGCTCAGACACAGTTCTTCTCTTTATTTATACAGACAACTATGCTTTTAGCTGTGAACAGATTAATATAGGTAAAATTTAGAGAATTTCAGTTCTTAGTTAGTTAGACAGAGACTTTTAAAGAACATCTAGCGCTGTACAGCCGCGGGGGGGGGGGGGGGGGGAGGGGGGTTGCGGACAAACACAGACAGACAGACAGGCAGGCAGGCTTTTGAAAGGAGGGTGTATATTGTGCAGCCCAGACTCTGCTTTGAACCTTCATTGAAATGGAATTTTTTTTACAATTTTTGGCCAGCACACCTCGCACCTGAGGTGAAATTGTACATTTTATTTAGTGCAGCCTAGTTTCGTTCAAAGAGCCACCTTCTACTTACATTAGGATATCAGAAATTTTCTAGTAACTGCAGGTGTATTTCATTGGTACAAAACCCACCTTTTCTTGTCCGTATAACTTCTAAATAGCTGTTTTTCACTTTGGCGCAGCCCAGTTTTGTTCAAAGAGCCACCATGTACTTACATTAGGAAACAGAAATTATCTAGTAACTGTTCTCGTGTGTCATTGCTGCAAAAACTGCAATTTCTCATCCGTGTAAGTTTTTAATAGTTTTTTTTGTGCTCGGTGAATCTCATTTGCCGCAGATAGCACACTTGTATGATAGTTTGTTGAAAACTATCAATTCCTAGCCCTACTGGGCAGTTGTAAATCCCGGGGACTGAAGGAAGAACACGGTTGATTTTGTCTTACGGTTCTTCCACCAGACCGCATTTCACAGGTATTCGCTAGAAACAATTCTGTTTCTAATCCTAGTTGGCTTAGGAAATTAGAGGGATTTAAAAAATAGCTGTGATTTGCCGTCTTTCAATAAGAGACTGTCAAAAACTCTTCCATACCTTCTTAAATTTTTATCTTTCTAAACATGGAGCGAAATGCAGGTGGTAAGCGAGCAAAGCGGGATGTAGGACATGGGGTAGAAGTACGAGAGAAGGTGCTCTTCCAGTGCGGGCGCAACACGCAAGCCAGCAGTTGTCGTTGCAGGCCCGTCAGGCCTGTCATGCTGGGTCGGGGCCCTGTGAATCTCAGTAACAAACAGCATCGCCAATCTGTTCTTCAGTGGTTAACGGAACCTGCATCCAGCAGTCTTTCCTCCTCGTCCTCCAGTCACGGCCACAAATGTCGTCACATCATCGTCAGCATCATCCAACATGAAGCGAGGCAGCCCAAATGTCAATTCGTGTACCCACCACTGTGGATAATCCATTTTCTGAAGACCTCTTTGATGACAAAATGCGGTTGGGGTCAGAAGGCATTTCAAAAGATCAAGAGGCCAAAGAGGATGATTTTGTCTGCTCTGACGTCCAATCGCTGATGCCATCAGAGGAGGAGAAGGAAGCCGGTCAAACAACAAAAATCACGGGCGGTCGGCAACGCCGTGCCTGTTGCTTGTAGCCCGCAGCTCCAGGATGCAGAATGTCAGGACGAGGAAGTCACCTGTGTTGATGATAATGACGACATTGCGGATCCAACGTGGTCTTTTCACCAGACTTTGCTTGGGAGCGCTTCATCACTGGATGAGGAGGAAGACGATGGGGTTGTGTCAGTATGGGTCCCGCCTCAAAAAGGGAGAGGTCGGTCGCACAAGTCCGCTGAGATTTTTCTGCCAGCTAATGATCAGCGGGAAAACACGGCTCCTCGCTTATCGCCGTCGAAAAGGGGCCAGGACCTCTCAAGCCTGGGCTTTTTTCGAGCAAGCCCCTGATTCACCCAGCGATGTCATATGCCGCCTTTGCCATAAAGCACAGTAGAGGGAAGAATCTTAGGTGTTTAACCACCACCAAATGTCTAGTCACATGCAGCGAATGCATAAGTTGAAAGGGAGGGAACACTTGCCCAAAAAAGGCCACACTGATCCCGGGCTTCCAACCACTGTCACACCCTCTGCCTCCGCCTCCTCCGCCACGACCAAGCGTGCCTCAGCTGCCCATGTCTCTCAAGTCATGATCAAGGATCGCCTCCGCTTCAGGCCCCCACCGTCGCCAATTACACCAGAGACCCATCCTACCCCTTCTCCTTCCACTAGTTTGACCTGCAAGCCGTACAGCGGCCAGTCTAGCGCCCGCCTTCTGTCTACCAGGTTTGAGAGCAGAAGAAACACTTTAACTCAAACCATCCCAAAGCCAAAAGCCTGAATTTCGGCATTGCCAGGCTTTTGGCCTTAGAAATGTTGCCTTTCCGTCTGGTGGACACAGATGGTTCCGCCACGTCATGCCCTTGCCTGACCCCAATACCAGGTGTCGAACAGGCATTTTCCAGAAAAGCCGTCTCTGCCCTGGCCAGCCACGTGTCCTTTTAAAATTTCAAGCGCGTTGTCTGCATCTGTGTCCGGCAAAGTCCATCTGACCACCGATACATGGACTATTAAGCACGGCCAAGGCCACTATATCTCTGTGACCGCTCACTGGGTGAGCTGAGTGGATGTCTCTGGTGGTAACAGTGGCTCTCAGGCTCGCCGCACACTCTTCAAAACCGCAGGAATGGTGCAGTGTTCTTTCGCCCAAGTTCCAATGGTAGCATCACTTGCCCAGAGAAACCAGGCCATGTTGAAATTAATTAATAATGTCCAGTTCAACTAAAATGGTGGTTCAAAGACTCCTTTTTCCGGCACTTTTTAATCTGTGGGTCATGCAGGTTTGAGAGTCATGCTGCGGTACAAGATATGTATAGTCAATGTCCCATTCAACTAAAATGGTGGTTCAAAGACTTTTTCTGGCACTTTTTAATCTGTGGGTCAGACAGGTTTAAGGGTCATGCTGCGTTCCAGGACAGGGATAGTCAATGTCCAGTTCAAGTAAAATGATGGTTCAAATAATACTGCCCTCTGGCACTTTTTAATCTGTGGGTCATGCCGTTTTAAGGGTCATGCTGTGGTACAAGACAGGAATAGTGAATAGTTTGTGACTTTTTTTTCTGTGACTTTTGTTGCCTATTGTGTTGCCTAAGATGTAAGCACGTATCCAGTTTACTGTTGTGGATGTTAATTCCTTCTTCTCCAGCCCTGTTTGGGTGTAAGAATGAAGGTGTTGTTCCTCTCCCATAGACTTTAATGGTCATCGGTGATCGTCTGTTATCAACTATCAGAAATCGTCATGATAATTGCCGATATCGACTATCGAATCGATAACGATAGTTGACACAATCACTCATCACTACTTATTTTCTTAGAGGTTTTTGCTTACTAAATAAGAAATTAAAATAGGTCCCAAGTGCATGGAATAAAAAAAGAAAAAAAGTACTCATATTTGTACTCTGTGCTAATCCAGTTTTTGAAGTTCCAGTGGTGTCTCCGGTCTTGGTTTACTTCCGGCCCCTCCCAACAGTACGTGACAGTGGTCATACGTTTTTCAAAGGATGCAGAAGTAAACAGAGACCAGAGACACAGTCGGCAGCTGATTACTGATGAGTACAAGGGTAAGCCTGATTGTTCCTTTTTTACTTTCATTTGGGACCTATTTTTATTTATTTTTTTGTTGAAAATCCCCTTTCAGGCCTCCATACACATTAGATCAAAGATGGCCAAACTCAATAACTAGTAGCTGTTGGGTAGCTTGTTGCATCTGGGGTGCCACTTGGGGTGGCTTTAAATTGCTGCCTATACCTGTATGTGAATGTGGCTTTAAGAGATTAGGTAGGATTTGTAGTTACTGTTTAATTAAACTTTACCTAAAAAAAGCCTTTCAGAAACAATCAACAACAAAAAATATTCCTATATTATGTGCTAACTTTCGCCCCCATGACGTTAGCACAAACAGTCTATGTGAATAACAATAAATTTGTGCTTACTCTAAAAAAAATGTTAAATGTATAATTTGTCCAAAAAAAAGTTATGCTATAGAATTCTTTGATCTGAACACATTAGCTTAAACAAATAAATACAGAATATACAGAGCAGGATAGACAATAGATCCAAAAAGTATTAGGGCATGTTCTGAGGCCAAACCTCATCCTAACCTCGCCGCAAACTCGCGTCTCCCGACGCAGGTTTGCGGCGCGGGCGCTGGGCGTGGTCGCAGCGCAAGTGGGGAGTGGTTTGGGGGAGTGGTTTGCGGCGAGGGTTTGCCCCCATGCAAATTAATAGGCAGGAGGAAAGCCGCGGCCCAGCCGCGCACCAGCAGCAGCAACACCGCGCGGCCACCGCGCTCAGGACTCCCTGTCAGAATTGACAGGAGAGTTCTCAAACACGCGTGGCAAGGCTGCGGCCCCGAAGCCGCGGCCAAACCCGCGGCATGTGACTATTAACGTGATTTCCCATAGGAAACCATGTTAATAAACTGGGCGCGATTTGGCCGTGGTTTTGGCCGCGGAAACCGCGTCGGAACCCGCGGCCATAATCACGGCCAAATCCGTCATGTGAACGGGGCCGCAGAGCCTTATGTATGAAAACTGTCTCGCAGTAAGACTGTCTTTGTTGCCCATAGCAACCAGAGCTCAGCTTTTATTTTTCAAGAGCACTATATGAAATGAGCACTCTAGTTGCTTTGGGTAACAAAGACGGTCTTGCTGCTAGACTGTTTTCATACATAACGTCCATAGTGTTTTGTCCTGCTTAAGCGTGGCTAGATTCTATATAAGGCTATTCTGCCATTGTTGTTCCATGTATGTCAAGTTTTTGATCAGGGAGTATACTAAATTCATACAACTTCATCTGGTAACAATTTAACTCAGCCAAAATTCTTTATTTTCTTTCAGGAACAGGTTGTACCTGCTGTAGAGGTAAATAAATCACATTTTACAGTTTTCCATTACCTTACACTCCTGACACTTCTATCTTACCAAAGACTTGTATTCACCATTAATTAATTGTGGGTCATCTTTTATCTGTGTTTTGCCATCATTATTCCTTCTAGAAAAATATTAATAAATGGACCACTGGGCACTACCATTACCCTTGTCAATGCGTACCAAGGATATATCCAAAAAAGTGCTACTGACCAGATCAATTTATCTGTCAGTCAGTTGTCCATAAGGCTGGGTAAAGAACAATCGGCCAATTCAACCAAAATCAGCCAGTTCAGTTGACTATCCAATGTATATGGGGCCTCCTGGCTCTCCCCCGACATGGGGATTGGGCAATTTCACAATCAATTTTCCCAATGTAGAGTTGCACTGGACCAAAAATGCTACATGGAGCATTTCTAGTTCAGCACAACCATAGCAGAAAGCAACTATTCTGGATTGTCCACATGTATGATGTCATTCTCCGTTTTAGCTTATGGGGCATTGGATGGGATGCTGGATGTCATGCCGCTATGCTCACCTTAGCTTGTGACCTACCTTACATTTGCCATGTGGCTTTTCCTGTTTGTTTGGTCATGCTGTATACACCATGCAGCCGCCTCTGATCCCCCTGTCTATGAGGGAGGCGCGTCAGCATCCTGCTGGGATTTATCCTGGGTAGGTTCTGCTGGGTGTGACTTCTCTAGCTAATCCCCTTTTGCCTGGTGCTTTATTAAGCAGTTTTGCCCACACCTCTGGGCCTTGCTTAGCATATCTGCTGTGCTGGGGTCTTGTTTAGTCTGTCTGTGGTCTGGTTTATGGTTAATGCTCTGTTCTGTATTTCTAGTCTGTTTATGTTATGCTTACCTTGACTCTTGTCTGTGTTCTGTTGGATTCTTGTCTGTCTGGTTCCTGGCCTGTGTTTTTAGCTCTAGTCCTGCCTTGCTCCTAGCCTATGTTCTTGCTACAGTCCTAGTCTATTTTCTGAGCCTTGTCCCTAGTTCTATGTCTAGTCTCAATTCCTGTTCAGTACCTTGTTTATCCAGTGTTCTTGGTTGGTGTGTTTTTGCACATTGTCCTCCAATAGGCCTTCCCATCGGTTTATCCTTGTGTCACATAATTATAGTACTTGACATGTTTCTTGGCCCATTGTCTTCTGTTTTGGTCCTATGTCTGTGTAGTGCCTTGCCTGGGTGCTTCTGACCTGTGCAGGTCAGCTGCTACTGCCAGAGCCTGCTCTGAGGTTGCACAAGGTGACCATCGGGGGTAAACTTAGTCATGTTTACCCCTGTGGGTCCACTAGCTGCTGTTTGAAATGTGACACTGGATGACCCAGATCCAAGTTGTTACAGCTTGGGTCAGTGTCGGACTGGGGGGTCTGGGGCCCACAGGGGAATTGATCTTGGGGGGGCCCACCCTACTGTACATGAAAATATTACCGGCCTCTCGGACGTAAATGCGCCCATTTTACCACCTAATACAGTGTGCAAAACAGAACTGTATGGTGTAGTACAATGTAGTCACACATTTGTCAGTCTAACATATATCATAGACACACGGCTAAGTAGCTCCATCCATATCCCCCGCCAGCCGACATACAATATCCTCCTCCACGTTTCCCTTGGTCACGCACCTCCCCACCTTCTAAAATAAACACCAGCAAGAAAGAAAGTGTAACTCCTATCACAGGGTCAGGTGTTCCCTCACTCTTACAATCAGGGACACATGTACGCTGCCACTATACACTGCCCTATAGAGACCACATAGAGGTCAGACACCAGCTCAGGTATAACCTACAACACCGCCATATAGAGACCACATAGAGGTCAGACACCAAGACTCAGATAACCTACAACACCGCCAAATATAGAGACCACATAGAGGTCAGACACCAGCTCAGGTATAACCTACAACACCACCATACAGAGACCACATAGAGGTCAGACACCAACTCAGGTATAACCTACAACACCGCCATATAGAGATCACATAGAGGTCACTATATTTACTATTTTGCCGTAGGCAAACTTAAACTCTATCAGTTCTCTATCTGTTAAACACTAAAACGTACTTTTATTATGTATAACTCTTAACCTCTATACACACTATTTAAAAACCTGATCTCTCACCTCACATTTAACCCTTTTTTTGCTTCTGAAAGAGGGAATAACCCCCTTTTTCTATTATCAAGTCTGGTGGAGCACCACTATTAACAGGAGAGCCTTATATCTATAGCAAATTACTGACTCCAGTAAGGGATTCCCAAGCCTACCACCTGGGCAGTCTTTCCCCAATCTCATGGACACAGAACAAATAAGGCCCCTTGTGACCCCCCTGCAGCAGATGACACTTGTAGACGAGGTGAGAAATAAACAATTTAAAACGTCAAAATCTGACCTCCCCGACATGTTTGCCAGCTAACCTGGCTTCATCGGGCTTAGAGGCCCGATCGCATTGTGGTCTGAGCTCACTTCCTTTTATATCGGTTAGGTAAACACCCCATTCAGGTGCTCACCAATTAGCCATCCGAGAATCCCACATAAAACCCACCCCCCCCTTCCCCCTCACCTGCGCGCACACTCATAACATGTCCTGCTAAAACTACCACCATGCTCTCATGAGCCAACAGTGTGATGGGCTTCCGTCTCACTTCTCTCATATTATTGCAACTGCGTGGCTCACATAGAATGAACTAAGCAGAATAGGTGTCACATAACACAGCACACCACCATTTTATCAACTCCCATCAGCCCTTCTCTTCAATGTCTAATATGCATATTTATTGGGAATATAAATTCCATTGTACAATAGACTATTGTCATATTATCTTCCCATAAAGCACTTCTCCTATATATCTAATATGCATATTTATTTTAATAGAGCGGCAGGCCCCATTAAATACATGTTCCACTGCACTGAATAGTATTGTCTCAAGACTATTTTCATAAACTACTTGTCTTTTACATGTAATATTCATACTCATTTTAATAATGCTGTAGGCTCTATGGCTAGCCCTCCCTCCCTCCCTCCCACAGTTTGACCTCACAACTTCCCCATTGAAGGTTTCTCTCTTATGGCTCCCAGCTAGCCACCCAATTCACCACGTCACAATGGTAGCATGCAAAAATATGGGAGCATGCAAAACACATCAGTATCTTCAACCGCTATTGCATCCAGTTGCATCCACTTCGCACTAGATCAGTGCTGCAAGCAGAAACAATAAATCTATACATAGATGAGTACATACATGAATAGGTACCAATCCCCTCCCGGGCCGCAGCTCGCCACAACAATGCGAGCGCACATCCCTTGCAAAAGCAATATACATGCATGCCTAATTTGTTAAATAGAAACCATGGCCTCACGTGATGAATACCTATCATCCTTACAGGACCCAGGGAAAATGAGGAAAAACGTAGAGGCAGAGGGGGAGGGGGCGCGAGGGAGATGGAAGGGAGAAAAAAAAAAAAAACACAACATGTGTGAACTCTGATGCTTCCATAGTCATATATTCAACTGTGCTATATCCACTTGACCGTAAATTAATCACATATATCATGTTTCTTCAAAAATTATTATATAGGGGAAACAGCAAGATCAAATAAATACCGAAATGAAAAGCCTTCATTTTTGGGCCCTTTTGGTTTCAATGTATTGAGTCGTATATCCATCTTGCCTCTTCCTGCAACAAAAACTACATCCAGATCGCCCTTTCTTTCCCCTAGCTTTTCACACAGATGCCCCAAAATTTTAGCACCTCTATTTCACCATTATATACTTCCAAAATGTGTCTCGCTAGGGGGTTTCACCTCTAGTTTTAATAGTACTCAGATGTTTCAAGATCCGACGACGAAACTCCGCTATGGTTTTTCCCACATAGATCTTGGGGCAAGTACACATAAATCACCCCTCTGGTTTTACAATTGATGAATTGTCTTATCTCAAAAACTTCTCTTACAAAGGGGTTAACAAATTCTTTAGTTTTCCATATGAATGGAAAAAATGAACAGTTGCCACAGGGATATGAGCCTACCACCGGGGACTGTAACCATGTTTTTTTGCCGTCTCCCTCAAAATGACTATGTACAAATTCATCCCTAAGATTTTTTCCTCTTCTGTAAGTGACACTAGGGTATTTAGGAATCACCTCAGAGAAACTGGATCTGCCTTCAGAATGTGCCAATTTTCTTCTAAGTATAGCTCTCATTTCATTGGCTCTTCATCAAAAGGGACTTTATCAACGAATTAAATCAGTTTTTTCTTTCTTCTTTTTTCTGATTAATAAATGTCCTCTGTCAAGGTCGAAGCCCTATTAAACGCCTTCCTAAAAAATTTTTTTGGGTAACCCCTTGCCTGAAAACATGCATTTAGCTTTATACATTCTTCATTGAAATCATCTAATGTGGAACAGTTTCTACGAGCCCTCAGAAATTGGCCTATGGGAATCCCCTTTTTTGAGAAGGTGGATGCCACCAAGAAAAATGTAACAAACTATTAGTAGCCGTATTTTTCCGAAATAATCTTTGTCGAAACTGCTTATTTTTCATCCAACATAATTTCAAAATCCAAAAAAAATTTTTTTTCTCCCGAATGAATTTCAAACGTGAATTTCATCCCAATTTCATTATCATAGTCTAGGGGGCCTTATTTGTTCTGTGTCCATGAGATTGGGGACGACTGCCCAGGTGGTAGGCTTGGGATTAGAGATGGGCGAATTTCTCAAAAATTCGGTTCGGTCACTTCGCCGAATTTTCCAACAAAATTCGTTTCGGTCCGAAGTACTTCGGGACGAATCACGTTAAAAAAAAAGCTATTTCCAGGCTGCACAGAGTCTGCAGGGTGCTGTAGAACGTTGTGCCATGCGTAAAAATGCAGAGGGAGCTTGGTTTGGTCTTCATACAATGTTGTGTTTTATATGACACCACATGACTGCCGCCGCT
>JAODAL010023861.1:15000-61788 GCA_025379985.1 Phyllomedusa bahiana | reverse complement strand
CAACCCCCTTTTTCCTGCGGGCCCTTAGAGGCATGATTGACTTTGCATGCTGTTCTGTGATCTGTGTCTAAAAGAACGCCCCGATCTTTGTCAAAAGCGATTCTCACTTTTTTCCCCCCCTAGGACATAGTGCCTGCGTTTATTAGTACCATGAAACAATTATACATGATCAGGTGGAAATACCAGTGTAAGGGGAAGGAATTGCAGGAGGGAGATGATATTAGGGGATGAATGGATAAGGAAGATAAGAAAGAGGATACTGGGCGGCAAATGATACTGGTGGGGAAATTGTTCTTTAGTGGGTGAGACTGAATAAGGGAGGATAATACCTGGGGGAAGAGAAGAGGTCATACCTAAAGTTAAGGAGAGATGGGAGAAAACTAGTACTAAGGGAAGGTATTCTGGGGGAGAAGGAGGTAATGTATTAGGACAAAATGATACTTAGGACTCAATGGATGAGGTGGCCTGTTCCAGATTGTGGATTCGGGTCCAGGAGATTAACATTACACCCCTATATACCCCCACACAGTCTAATTCTTATGTACATCAAGGTGCCAAATAATAGTAAGGTAATGTAATGTGCCCAGCAGCATCCATTTCTTTTTGTACATTGGTGGTGACTTTTTCCCCCTCAGATCTATAACAGCGTAATCGAAGCAGCAAAGGAAATATCAGATGATTTTATTAAAAAAGTGACGCCCGTCCTGTTGAAGGCATTCCTGAAATTTCTAAAAAGGTAAATAAAGAATTTTACGATATGTTCTTGTAAAGAGTCCGTACACTGAATAACCAAGTACATTACAAGGAACTTCAGAACACTGCGATTGCTGGGTCATCATTGCTTTCTTTTAGGGTGCTTTCACACAGTGCCTTTTTTGTGCGTTTTTTATGGGGTTTTTTTTGCAGGGGAAAAAACCGCAAATTTAAAGCTGTACATTACTGCACAAAAAACCTGCCAAAAATCACGGTAAAATCGTGAATAAACAACTCTAACTTGACCATTGTTGGTTCCCAAACAGAACCTGAATTTGTCACTAAAGATGATATGGTCCCAGTCCAAAAAGGCCCTATTTTACGACACTACTGCACACAAAGGTGATGGTTGTTGACTGTCAATGACCACATTTCCTTCCTAGAAATGGTTCGGACAGGGATAGGGGCGTGTAATAAAAGTGTCACCTGCATCTTGATGGTGGGCAAGGAAACTGTGAGAGCTCCTCATGCTCATCAGTGGATCAAATGATCTTCTCTAGTCTGGTCTGTCTGGGCCTTCAAGAGCCTGTTCGCCATGTTTGCATGTTCTTACATGACCACTGCACCTTAAAAGCTTGGTCAGAACAGCCTAGATGGCAACTTTTTGTCTCAATGACCATCCTGTTTCTCTCAGTCCAAAAAATACGCCTCCTTTCAAAGTTCGTCAAGTGGGCAAAATATCTTGAAGTTCATCACAGAGGTATGTCTCTCACCAGAAGGTGTACTACCCAAAATTAGCGATACGCAAAAATAGGAAAAAATGGGTAGTCGCTCACCAGTATTTCTTCTCCGATTTAAAAACCGCACAAACACCCCTCTAAACGGTGCCCCGGGAGATGAATTCCGGTGTAGATATCCCAAATAGCGATATTGTAGAAATAGAACGTACTCCAGCACTCGTGCTCGAGATATGGAAATATTTATACAAGAGGCGTCTTAACAGCATTATGGGCCCCCGGGCATAGCAGTGCAGTAGGCCCTGCCAAATACATGACATCACACTAGGCCCTGCCATGAGCCACCCCCAAGAAAAGCCATTTTTATCCGCCACTTATATAGAACCAGCAGCCTGAAGACTATTTGGGAGGGGAAGGGGGCCCTTTTGGGTCCTTCTCCCCCTGGTTTTTAACTGTTTGCACATCCTAAAAAAAAACCCCAAACAGTAAAATTAGCGAAGCCAACCAAAGGGGTCCCGGATTGTTTTTGTATTCCTGGGACAAACATTCCCGACCTGGGCCCCGATATGTCTGGGGCCCCCCGGCAATTGCCGAGTGTACCCCATGGAAAAGATGGCCCGGCCTCCGAGAGCCCTTTTGCAGGGTAGCAGGGAAGCTTTTTAAGTCCTTTTGTGGCAATACCCAGTGTCTAATCAGACCACACCTGTAATATTTAAAGGGATTTTACCAGGATATAAAATCCCCTTCGCTGGTCGCTCGCAGCTAACCAGCCAGCCTTGCATGTGAATGAGGAGGGCGGCGCTTCTACTCAGGCCGTGTTCACACGGCTTATTTGGGGGGTTGGAGCCGTACTGCGCGCGGGTTTGCGCTGCGTACGGCTCCAATCCGTCTCAGTATTCGATAATCCACAGTTCTATAGGAACTATGGATTCCGTGCTCCTACCGTCTGCGAATCCGCCGCAGGGGGGGGAGAAAATGACATGCAATTATCAGGGCAATACGCGCCGTGGGGTAAGAAAGTCTATGGGGGCCCGGGGGCAGCGGCCCCCGAAACCCCACCTTATTAAGCCCTAATTGCGACGAAATCCAGCTCGCAATTACGGCTTGAATAAGCCGTGTGAACCGGGCCTTAGAGGACTTGGTACAGATAGAGTGAGGGCTTTATAGGACTTCCCATACAGTGGAGCCGCCCTTTTCCGGGCAATTTCCCCGCTGTATAAGAAGGGTATTTGTAGGGAATGTATATATTTGATTTGGGTATACAGACTCATTACTTCCTCATGGTGTGGGCCACTTTATTTTTGAAGATTGGCCCCCCTTAAGACTGTGTGATGGCAAACCATGGTGGGTTTTTTCCTTTCCTTTTTTTTATGAATCATATTTTTGAAGTATTACATGATAAGTAGTTGTATTTTTGATTTCGGTCATTGCATTTATTAAAAGTTATATTTTAGTCAAGATTTCTCTTTATGCAGTGACTATATATGGATAATAGGGCCCTATATATTGGAGAAACCACATGACATAGCAAGATATCAGCAAGCCACGAACTTGTTATTTCCTACAGAGGTAAAATATTTTTGTGCCCGTGTAGGCTCTTCAACCCTTGTGCCCCATAGCAGCTACAGTCACACCCATGGTCCCATCATAGGTTTAGAATGTCTCCTTGGTTTTCTATGGAAGATGATGTATTGTTATCTCTCATTTTGGGAAGTAATCTGCTGATAATACTTTATATTAGCAGAGCGGTCTGGTCTGGTCCGGTGATACATTGCAACTTTGTGTTTTAGATATGAAAACTCATTCAAGAATTCTCTTAAAAGGAACAAGGGGAAGCTTTACTACAAGGAGATAATCATTGCCAACATGAACTGCTGCAACCGTCTCAGGTAAAGCTGCCGACAATGACATTTTGGTGAATGGCTGTAGGTTTTGTCTGGTTGTCAGATTGTGGGTCCTCCTAAAGCAAACTGATTGAGAAGGGATGGAGCACCTACAAGGTCCATGAAGTATTCAAAGCTGTGACTATAGGTAGGGTAGAGGTCCCAGTGACCACCAGTTCTGGGGCCAGTATTTAATATTGGCTCGGGGTAAGGGGGAACCCATTTTACAGATTTGCTTTGAAGTCCGGGACCCATAAAATTAAAAGGGGGTTTGCCCTCATCTAAAAGTTTCATGGGAGGGCATGAATAAAATTAATGCTGATTGGCTCTGTCATTTTCCTGGTCAAGCTGTCTGTAATCAGCTTTTGAATTAGTGGATTCAGATTCTCTGTTTATCAGTCTAGATTAAATAAAATTTTCATTCTCTGAGGTCCGAGAAGCTTCTGAGCAATGTTTAAAAAGTAATTAGTCTTTTTTCTGAAAGATCAGGTAACCCCCACAAGTTTCCCGCCAAAAATGGACCTTTTAAAGGTTATTGAAGTCCCCGGGGCCCTCCCCATTCCCCCCCCCCCCCCCCCAAAAAAAAAAAATAAAAAAAAATTCCCAAACCCCCCAAAAAAAAATTTTTTTCACAAAATTTTTTTTTTTTTGGGGGAAACCCGAGAGGCACAGAAGGTTATAAAATACTTGTTTTCCCTTTAAAAAAAAAAGATGAACAACGGGAATTTTGGAAAACGGGCTTTCCCTTTAGTGTTCCCTACATTTTGAAAGTATTCTTTTTGCGAGAAAAAACCCTTTTAAGGGGTCCTGAGGAACAAAAATGGTGATTTTCATAAAAATGGGTTGCTCTTGGTAGGGAGGGAGTGCCCCAAGGCCCCGTTTTACACAGCGGATTTGGCCCCGGGGGTTTTTGGCCCCGGTTGCCAAAGGCCAAAACCCTTTTCCAGATTGACCCCAAAAAGCCCCCAGTTGTAAATGGTTTTTTTGGAAAACCGCGTTAATATTTTACACGGCGCGGGTTTGGCCGCGGGGGAGCCTTTGGCCCCGGCCCTGTGGGGAGAAAATCTCCTGTCAAAATTTTTGACAGCGGGGTCTTCGGCCCCGGTTGTCCCCCGTGGGGGGTTTTGGGGGGGGCGTGGGGTTTGTGGGCGGGTTTTGTCCTGCCTTTAATTTGTATGGGGGAAAACCGTGCCCCAAACCACGGCCCCCCCAAACCCCCCGGGCCGCGCCGAAACCCGCGCCGATAAAAGCCACGGGGGGAGACGCGAGTTTTGGGGGTGTTTTTGGCGAGGTTTTGGCCCCGGGGAAAACCCACCCAAATCCCGGGATGTGAACAGGGCCTTTAAAAGTTTTTATTTTTTTCAACTTCCCCTAGTAGAAAAACCAAAAATGCAATTTATTTTAAATAAGAAAAATCTTCCCCCTTTTGCGGCGATTTTTGTTTTATGGAAAGCCACCCCGCTCCGTAAAAGGGGGAAAAGGGGTTGGGCAAAGGGTTTGGGAAGTTTCTTTGTTCCTATAGAGCAGCGGTTTATATATTTTATGGTCTCTATTGTTCTCAGGGTCCTCATTGAACATATGAATGCTGGTGAAGCTACAAAAAAGGAAATGTATTCAATTCTAAGCGAGATTGAAAATAAAGGGGATTCGGGATCCCCCTGGGGATTTTGTTTCAAGATGTAAAAAGTAAGTACCGAAAAAGAAATATAGCGGAGGTCTGCCCCAAAGTAACTCGGGTATTTTTCTCCTGTTTGTTGTGGTGTAGGTTTTGGTTTATACAGTGTGAATGGGCAATGGGCCCACAGGTGGTTGTTCTGGGCTCCCCTTTGAGCTGTTTCTGGCCCCCCCGGTGGAGTTTATTTGGAGTCATCCTCAGTATGTAAAAGGCCTGTAAGGGCCTCCTATGCTCTGTCTCTTGCTTTTTTACCTCCCCTTTCTGGTTTTTTGCCTCTTTGAGGATGTATAGCAGTTAAAAAAAAAACCCCCGGTTCCATGTCGCGGCCCCCCCGGGGATTTCCCCTTTCCCGGGGGCCCCAGTCCAAGCCTAGGTTTATACCACACATTACTAAAGGGCGTTTATGGGGTATTATTTTAGGCTTCTTCCCTGATCATTTTCTTATGTAAAAATTGGCAAGTGCTACTGTATTGGAGGTCACATGGCAGGTTGACTGTCTTTTCCATTGTGAAGGTGTAAGGCTGGATCCACACAGCATTGGACAAAACCGTCAAAAGTCGATTTGTGAGAGGAGGTCAATACTGCGAACAGTGGAGAGTAACGAACGGGAAGATTCCCCAAACGTATTCACATTCAAGCAAGCATGTCTGCCATGTTGTTGCTAAACATATTAGTGACGTCGTGTTTACCAGTATGTTGATGTCAGATGAAATACATGGTATAAAACACAGTGATAGATCTGCCCCATGGGTGCTGGGTTATGGCACCAATGGCAAGTGTTGGAATCATAGGTGTATGCCCCCGAACTTTGATTTCCTTGGGCTTCACATTGTATAGGTTTTTCAATTTTAGGTTGGCTGAGAGAGCTCGTAAACGCAGTTCCAAAAATGTCCATTTTAAAGGGAATCGCGCTATTTTTTGTACTTATTAAATAAGCCCCATAAACCCATTTTCTTTTCTTTTAAAATTTTTTATTTTCCGTGTGATTTCTCATTCAGTCGTCTAATAGGATTAGGGGGTGGCCTTTTGTTTGCACTGCTTTAACGCAGTCAGAGAGATACTTCAAGAGCTTTATGCACCTAGGACCCTTTAAAAGGGGGTTCACTACAAGGATTGCTGCTTTTTATTTTTAAAGATCTTGCAAAAACAAGTCACTTTGAAATATGTGTCCATTAACAGTGTCCTCCCTATTCTAGATATCCCTCTTGTATGGGCTGCATCGCTCCCAAGTTGCATAGCTACAGCCCTATTTGAGTTCCTGATAGGCTGCCACGTGGTCACTATAGCTACAGACCTGTTTGATCTACCCTGTAGACCCCAGCGTGGTCACATAGCTACAGACCTGTTTGATCTTCTGATAGTCCCAGCGCTGGTCACTTGCTACAGCCCCTGTTTGATCTACCCTGATAGATGCGCACCGGTTTTGCTAAGCTACGCCCTGGCTTCTACTGCAGCCTAGTAGAAGCCAGTAAACACGCCCCTGAATTCAAACTTAAACCAAGAAAACAGGATTGAGGTAAGAGGAATCAATGTAGCGAGAAAACCCCTTTAAGAAAATGCTTTATTTAGTCTCTTTTCAGAGAGATCAGCAAAATGAAGGGACAAAACAGTCGAAAAATTATGATGGAAATGATCAAAATCATCGCTACACATATTTCCTCTGTGACTACACTGGAAGCTCCGTGTCGCCAGGTAAGAAATTTTTAGCATAAACCAAAAACATAAACCTTATGGATGCCTAAAATATGAATTCTGTGTAGTAAAGTAGAGACAGATGAAAGATGTGCACATAGATACGGTGTCCCTCATCCTAAAATATGAGAACCCACCCTTGGTCAATTATTTTGTGCAACTTCCTTAAAATATCTTCATACAGATCTACAAATCCACCTGCGTAGACATAGTTAAATGATAACATTTGGTCTCCTTAGGGAATTTTGAGTGCCTGTATATTGGTAATAAAAGGCCTGTAAGCTTCTTTATTGCGGGGTGCGGAAGCCCAAAAATTTTTCATTAAACCCTTTATCTATGTAGTTGGATTTGGAGCTCTCATTTTTGGGAAAAAGGAGCCCACAAAGAATGTAACGCTGCTTTAAATTTTGGTACTTAGGGCGCATGTAGGTTTTTTAATGTCAATTTTATTGCATGCATTAATAGTGTGAATCACCCGAATTATGAAATGCTCTATGGGGTCACAGATTTGGCGCTTTTTAGTTCCAAAATGAAGCCCTTTGGGTTAGGTTGACCCCTGTAAATTGGATGCCTGTTCTAAAAAGTTTTGTGCCCAATTTTTGCGTCCCCCGTCATAAATGTGTAGAATTTCATACGGGTTGGTGCCCCCTGAACGCCCCCCTCTCGGCGCATTTCAAAAATGCAGGGCGCCCCAAAAAACGCTAATTTTGGAGTGCGCCTGTTATAAATCTAGGAACGGGCTGCACCAGTTTTTGGGGTGAAAGGGGCCCAGACGATGGTGGCCCGGCATGCATGGCCCCCTTGTGCATATCTTAAAATGTCAATTACTTGTTTTGAATTACAAATGGGGAGTTCTAAATAATAGAAACAAAATTTATTACCCATTTTCCCAATAGGGTTTTGGTGCTCAGGTCCAATGCATAGTCATGAATTTAGCAAAAATCATGGGAATTAGCGATGCAATATAAACAAAAGGGCCCTGGCTGTAAAGGACAGTACTGGGGTTCTTAATAGGTTTGTAAAATAAAGTAAGTAAAAAGCAAAAAATGGGAAGAGGCTGCAGTGAGGGAACCTGGGTGATTGACAGTGGCCATAATAGTAGTCAGAATTACTGCAAATTTTATATGAACAGAGGATTTTGACCTAAATCACTGCAAAATTATAATCCCTGTTAAAACATAAAATTTACAGACTATCTAAAATTGTACATCCTAAACCCCTATATATTACCACTACATACCTATATGATACAGCATACTATATACCATCCGTCAGTGGAGTAATCGCCCCGATAAAGGGCGGCTCCGCTTTAATGACAGATAATATCACTATGTGCGTGTATTACAATTCTTTAATCCCAGCTATCCCTTTAAGTTTTACCTCTGAGCTACAATGTAGCTACTACTACTACTACTACTACTATTTAAGTTTTACCTCTGAGCTACAATGTAGCTACTACTACTACTACTACTACTTTTAAGTTTTACCTCTGAGCTACAATGTAGCTACTACTACTACTACTACTACTACTAGCTGGGATTAAAGAATTGTAATACACGCACATAGTTATATTCATTTCCAAAAAAGGCTAGGGCTTCTTTTTTTTAACACGACAGGTGCAGACACTGCAAGCTGGGACATTTAGTTCCTTGGCAGCTGATGTGGAACTACAAGTACCAGCATGTATATATACACACACATACACCCCATAGTTTTTGACCTTAGGGTATATACTGTGTGTATGTATGGAAAAACAGATATACACAAACACACACATACAGTACATAACCTGTAGTCTGTTTGTCTATTCTATCAGTGCCTTGAAAGTGTGGCATGCTGGGAAACTACAAGTCCAAGCAAGTCACGGTAGCCACACTTTAAGATAAGGGATTGTATGTGTGATTGTATAAAAGTGTGTATATGCAATGTGAGTGTATATGTACGTGTGTGTGTACATTGAACTTTCACTTACACATTGCACTCTATGGCCTGGGCTGACAGACCTGCAAGTCATGTGACATCTTCTCAGGTCCTTCAGCCTAAAACACTGGAGGTTTCCACCAAACCTCCAGTCTAACAGGCTGTTTATGGGGCTGGGCGGGACTTGGGAATGGCACTGCCCAGGAGGCGGGCATCACTCAGGAGGCGCTGACTAACCAGCGCTTATTTTTGGAGTAGGGCATATAATTAAAGCCTCCTCTAAAAATCTGTAAAAATCAAGCTAGGGCTTATTTTTGGGGGAGTGCTTATTTTTGGAAAAACATGGTATATGTGTGTGTGGGGTGGATTGACAATGTGTTGCGCAATGAAGTCAAGGCTCATTGAATATACTAAAAAGATAATAAAAGTCAAAGGATGGATGACATTGTTGCAAGAAGAGAAGGATGACATTCTGTGTTAGCCAGGGTTGGACTGACCCAAGAGAATATTACGGGAACCTGCAGTGGGCCAAGTACTGACACAATAATAGAATTTAGTGGTCCAGCAGAAGACATCTCCCATTGAGTGATGACTTGAAAACAATCAGTTGTCACTATCATCTATTCCTCATGGGATGGTTCAAAAAAAAAAAAAAGACTTGATCTTACTAATTTTATATCCAATGCGGGCAACCAGGGCACGTGCCTGTGACACTTTGTATTGGGGGGATGTTTACAAGCCACTGGGCCGTGATCAGTGTAGTTAGATACAGCTAGGACAGCAAGTGGAACCATGGACATAACTATAGCCATAGCGGCCTCTGTAGTTACTATGAGGCCCAGAGATTAAGAGGGCCCACTCAGGTGCAAGTATCTAGAACCTTTTCATAGGGACTTCCCAGTCAGTGGCTATTTGCTATCTATCAGATGAATGTAGGGTCTTGCATTTATGGCGATTATCCATACCTAAAAAGGGTTTTCACCATTCTGTTTCACAAAGCCACAGCCAGCTTCAGACTCACACTTCCTGGTACAGCTGTGGGCGGTTCTATAGCTTTGATTGGCATATCAACTCTGCTATTCCGAGATAAACTTGTTACGGTGAGATGAGTGCAAGAGGTTTATAATCTGTAATGCACAAAGCTAAATTCTAAGGGTAGGTTCACACGGCTGATTTTGACACTGTTTTCGAAGCGTTTTTTTGGGAGCGTTTCCACTCCAAAAGCAGCATCAAAACCTTGCTTAAAACACGCTTCTTTAGAAGAAGTTTTAGATGCGTTTCTCGACGCGGTTTTGGATGAGGTTTTCACCCATACAAATTAATAGCCAGGGCAAAAAAAAACGCTGAGAAAAGCGCCTTAAAAAAACGCTTCAAGAATTGACATGATGCTTCTTTTTCAGCGCCCAAAACAGCTTCCAAAGACTTTGTGTGTGTAAAACTAAAAAACGCGTTTTACAGGGAATCATTGCAAAATGAAAGGGGGGGCTTTTTGGATGCTGTTTTTGGAGTGGAAACGATCCGAAAACCGCTTCGAAAAAAGCGTCAAAATCAGCTGTGTGAACATTCCCTTAGGGTTTGAACTTGTCATTAACTCAGATAAGAAAAACCCCCAGTGCTAGGCTAAGCTCAGGGGGGAAAATTTTTCGGGGTTTGGATGCAGCTTGTGCCAAACAGTTTTGGTGGCGGAATAGAGTAACTTGTGAAAAACAGCGAAAATAAAAGTCTTTGTACCTGCATAAAGAAAAATCAAAAAAGCATGCAATTGGTAATAGTCCCCATTTATTTCCTACATTTTAGCTTTCGTAACTTGTGGTGAGAAAAACCCTTTAAACTATCCCTAGTTACTTTTTTAGCTTTGGAAATTTGGGGTAGGGGATTTCATTTTGCTATGGGACTTTGAAATTTTAGTTGCAACCCCAAAAATTTGCCTGGGGTTTTAGAAGGCAAGGCACAACTCCCGTTTCTTATTGCACCTCTATTATTATTATTATTTATTTAATAATATATAAATATAAATTATATAATTTAATTAAAATTATAATTTATATTATATCATTTATTCTATAATTACACTATAATTTATAATATAATTTAAATTTTAAAATGTTTTTTAAAATTTATATATACACCACACATATATGTGTTATATATAAATTTTTATATGGTATATATATATATATTTTATTTTTATATATATATATATATATATTTATAATATTTATAATATTTTTTAAAATATATTTTATATATTATTATTTTTGTAAGCTTCACATGCCTTCGGCCGGCATCTTGGCTCGGCCCGGGGGTCATTCAGCTGCAGGATCGCCGTCCTTGGTAAAAACAGTTGGCACTCTGACTCCGGTCTCCGTTTAAACTTGGCCTCAGCCAGCTTTATTTGAGGCACAGACATTACAAGCAGGCAACAAAAACAAACAAAATAAACTCGGCCGTCTGACCATAATACACATGTGTACAGAGTCCCTCTCTCACATGTGAACAGGACCTAATGTCCAGTCTCCACCAAACCTTGTCCCAGTCTCGCGCTGGGTCCTGGCTTCTTCCAAGCCTCTGGGGGGCCAGAGCCTCTGTCTCCAGCTCCAGGTTCTGGCAGCAACCACGCCCCCTGATCACCTGCAGAGACAGGCTTTTTATATGCCTGGTAAATCCTGGAACCGAACTGGCCTGGAACCGTTGGGGACGGCCTCCCACCCAACGCTGTGACCGTCCCGGGAAAGGCAACCCATCAAAAGCCGCATAGCAGCCACACTAGATACACATGTCAGTAACCTATGGTTACTGACGCCAAATGGTTGCCGTCCCCCACCGAATCCAGGAGTTCGGTGGCACGTCGGCAGCAGATCTCCTGCTGTTCGCCACCTAGGGGCAGAATCCTGCGACCGTCTGAGGTCGGTCGGCCACAATATATATATATATATATCTGAACAGTCCTGGCGCTGGAATTATGGTGTAGTGTTTTCGTATTGTTCCTTGAAATCATACTCTAACAGTAATTATCTTTTCACAGCTAAATTATGCAGACAGGTCAAAAGCTATGTGGGTGAATGATGTGATCCGCAAGATTGCCAATATCATCCGGCTTCAGGATCTGGAAGCAATTAAGCTGGAAGTTGGAGTACTGGCTGACAAATACCCAGATATCGAGTAAGAGTCAAGTAGGGACCTCTAAATTTAAAGTGGATACTAATTTGAAACTTGGGGTGAAGCTGGGAACATTGTTATCAAGGAAGTCACCAAGAATGTGATTACATACAGACACCTCCAATGCTGGGAGACTTTTTCCCATGGGAAAATGCCAAGAACAGTAGATAATTTTCCATTGGTCATATCTAACTGTTCTGATGCCATCAATGTGTTCATGTAACGACACTGGTTGGCACCAGATGACAAACTGAATAGAGTCGAATGGTAGTCAACTAATCATTATATTAAGGGTATATCAGAAATCAAACCAGATGGACTCACTGTTAAGGGCCGTTCACACGGCTTATTTTGGGCATGGATTGCAGCCGTATTGCGCGCCGTACTGCGCTGCAATATGGCTAGAATCCATCCCAGCCATTACGGTAATTCCGTCTCTCCCACCCGCTCGGCGAATCCGCCGGGCGGGGAGAAATTGACATGTTCATTATTCCGGCGGAATACGTGCCGTGGATAATGAAAGTCTATGGGGCCGGCGGGCAGCGCCCCCGCCCCTTATTCAAGCCGTATTGCGGGCGAAAAACCTACCGGTAGGGGAGTTTATCAAGGCTAGACGAACTTGTAATAATGAGATAGCTTATGCAAAAGAAAAAAATATCATCACGGAGAGATTAAGACGTAGAGGATATACAACATGTGATTTAACCCCTTAAGGACCCAGCCTGTTTTGACCTTCCTGACACAGGCCCTATTTTTGAAATCTGACATGTGTAAAATTTATGTGAGAATAATTTTTTTGACACTTTTACCTATCCATGTGATTCAGAGATTGTTTCTCGTGGACACATTGTGCTTTAAGTTAGTAAGAATTTTTTTCCATACAATCCCTTTTTTGTTTGTGAAAAAATATCAAAATTTAATGAAAATTTGGAAAAATTAGCGATTTTGAAAGTTGCAAAATTTCTGCGTGCAAGACAGATAATTATTAACCACAAAATAGTATATAACTAGCATCTACCATATGCCCGCTATAGGTTGGCATCCATTTTTAAATGTCTTTTTTTTTTTTTATACGACATTAGAGGGGTTAGAAATTTAGTAGTAATTTCTCACATTTTCAAGAAAATTTGCAATATACATTTTTTTAGGGACCACTCCAGTTCTGACGTGGCTTTGAGGGGCCTGCATGTTAGTTACCCCCATAAGTGACGCCATCTGAGAAACTAGACCCTTAACGTATTATAACACTATTTAGGAAGTTTGATAACCCTTTAGATATTTCACAGAAATTAAAAAACAAAATGGAGGGTGAAATTTAAAATTTCACTTTTTTTTTTAGATTTTCAATATTTATCCATTATTCACTGGAATAGGTAATTGTGATAGGTAAATGCAAGTTATATCAATTCCCCAGGTCTGCCGTTTTTAGAGATATCCCATATGTGGCCCTAGTGCATTATTTGGCTCAACCATAAGCCCCAGAATAGGAGAAGCACCTACTAGAGTCTGTGGTCTCATTTTCAATACGATTTTATTTAGGCGCCATTTCAGGTTTGGGGACCCCTAAGGTGCTAAAACTTAATAAACCCCCCTAAAAAACCCGAAATTGTAAACTACACCCCTTAAAGGGAAAAATTACCCAGGGTGTTTGAGTTATAGCCCCCAAGGTGATTCACAATTTTTTTTAGCATAAAGGCTGTAAAATTTAAAAAAAAATTTTTTTTTCCCAAAATCTGAAAATTTTAGTTTAAAATTTTTCTATTTAAAAGGGAAACCTGGAAAAAAAAAACCCCTAAACTTTGTTAAGCAATTTTTCCAATTCGGAAATCCCCTACTGTGGGGTAAACGCTGTTTGGGCGCATGGCAGGGGTAAAGGGAGGGGCCTTTTTGGCTTTTGGGAACCAGATTTTGGGGGGGGCCATGTCGCATCTGCAAAGCCCCCAAAGTAGCGAACAGGCAAAAACCTTTCCAAGTCCCCCCATTTTGGGATTCAACACCCACGGGATTTAACTGGGGTGTATTTCCCTTTTGGCACCAGGTTTTCCCATTTTTTTTTTTTTTAGTTTGGGGCAATGAAAGGGGGGAAAAAAAAGCTTTAGTCTTTGGTTTTTTGGTTAAAAATTTTTACCCCATGGCCGTGCGTGAAAATGATGTGATAATTTTTACTATGGGGGGGGACAATAAAATGATAAGATTTTATTAGTTTTTTCTGTTTTATTACTTCTACACAGTAAAAATATTAAAAAAAATTATTTTTTTTATTTGTCCTATTCTGACAGCCATAACTTTTTTTTTTTTGCGTGTGCAGGCTGTGTATGGGCTTTTTTTTGGGGTGAGTTGAAGGTTTTTTATTGGTCCCAAAATGGGGTATATAAACATGTTCATTTTTTTAAAGGTTTTTCTGAGAGTTTTGAACAAAATACAGAATCGGTAGGTTTTTTATTTTTTTTTTTATAGCGGTACGTAGGGCGGGGGCGAAATAGAGAAGCCTGGGCCCATAGCGAATTTTTGGATAGGGCCCCCTACCCCCCCCCCCCCCCGCCCCCCCTCCCTGATCACAAACCCTTTCCCCGGGAACTTTTGGGTTAGATAAACAAGGGGTGAATACCCACCTACATATCACCATTTTTACGCTACCAAAAAAAAATCCACTATCCCAAAACCAATTTTTCAAAACCCCATAATAGGAACCTCCCAGCACAGACCAAAAGTGACTGAATAACCCCCACATATTACGATCATTCCAAAGACCAATAGTACCCCAATATGACCAATATACTGGTATTACGTGTACACAGGCTCTGCGATGTAAAAACCCACCTTTACATGACCATATATGGTAAAAACAGTGAAAAAGGCTTGCAGACTGTAAAAACCACCTTTCAGTGCCTATAGGGTTAACTAGTGTGCACAGGCCTTGCAGATGTTTTAAAACCCACCTCAGTGACCATATAAGTATATACTAGTGGCACGGGCTCTGCAGACTGTATAAAACCCCCAAAACGTGACCAAAAGTGGAGTACCGGGTTCACGGTGCTTTGAACTAGTTTTATTACATTTGGGGCCTCACAGGTGAGGTCTTGTCTGGGGAGTCGTTCACTTTCCCTTTTTTTTCTCTATTGGGTCGATCTCCATGATGTTGCTTTTCCCCACCACTATCCCTGTGAATTTACAACACAAAAACCCCTGAGCCCTCACTTTTTTTTTATCATTTTCCCAATGATTCCCCCTCCCCTCATGTACAAACTCTAAATTTTAAGGGCCCAAATGGTAAAAATTTCCCCCCTGGTAATTTGGGGGGACCCCCGTGGTATGTTGGGTACAAGGGCCCCCGGGGGGTAGCCCGGTGTTGGCACCATCGGGGAATAGTAGGGGGGACGTAGGCAGCTTTGGGCCCCCCGGGCAGTTTAACTTTGGTTTCCCATGTAATAGAAAGGGGGCCCCCTGTAGCTTAGGCCCCCCCTTAGTAGAAAAGGGCACTGTAGATTTGGCCCCTTGTAGGAAATAGTCCCCCCCCCCCGTAGATTAGGGCCCCCTTGTAGGCTAAATAGTCCCCCCCTCCCCCCGTAGATTAGGACCCCCTTGTAGGCAGAATAGTCACCCCCCCGAATTTGGACCCCCTTAGGCAAATAATTCCCCCCAGTATTAGAGCCCCTTAGGCATGGCCCCCCCCCTTTGTATTAGGGCCCCTAAGGAAAATTCCCCCCCCCTCTAGTTATTAGGGTCCCCGTAGGGATGTTTCCCCCCCCCCAGTTTTAGGGCCCCCTGTAGGCATTGCCCCCCCCCCCAGTTTTAGGGCCCCCTTAGGCATAGTTTCCCACCCCCCCAGTTATTAGGGCCCCCCCCGTAGGGTGTTTCCCCCCAGTTCCCTGTTATTAGGGGCCCCCCGTAGGCAAGTCCCCCCCCACAGTTAATAGGGGCCCCCCGAGGCGTATCCCCCCAAGTTAAAAGGGCCCTTGTAGGGTAGCTCCCCCCCCCAGTTAGTGGGCCCCTGTAGGGTAGTCCCCCCCCACAGTTAATGGGCCAAATGTAGGGGGAGTCCCCCCCCCCCCCAGTTAATAGGGGCCCAAATGAGGGGTGTCCCCCCCCCCCCCGTTAATAGGGCCCCCCTGTAGGCGTAGTCTCCCCCCCCTGTAGTATGCCCCCGTGGTTTAAAACTTCCCCCCTAATGGGCCCCTGTAGGTATAGCTCCCCCCCCCCCTAATAGGGCCCCCTTTAGGGAGAGACCCCCTCTTAATAGGGCCCCCTTGTAGGTAGAGAGCCCCCCCCCCGTAATGGGCCCCCTTGTAGGGATGCTCCCCCCCTAAAAGGGCCCCCTTTTAGGTAGCTCCCCCATAATGGGCCCCTTGTAGATGAGCCCCCCCCCGTAATAGGGGCCCCCTTGTAGTATGCTCCCCCTCAGTAAAAGGGCCCCCCTTTTAGGTTTTAGCTCCCCCTATAATAGGGCCCCCTTTTAGTATGCTCCCCCCAGTAATAGGGCCCCCCTTTTGGGATAGCCCCCCTCAAATAGGGGCCCCCTTGTAGGTATGCTTCCCCCCCAGTAATAGGGCCCCCTTTTAAAGGGGTAGCCCCCCCCCATAATAGGGCCCCCCTTTTAGGTATACTCCCCCCCCCATTTTAAAAGGGCCCCCCCTTTTAGGTATAGCTCCCCCCTCAATAATAGGGCCCCATTGTAGGTATAGCTCTCCCCCCCCCCGTAAAAGGGGGCCCCCCTTTTGGTGTAGTCCCCCCCCAGTAATCGGGCCCCCTTGTAGGTATAGCTCCCACCCCCCGTAAGAGGGCCCCCCCTTTTGGATAGCTCCCACCCCCTAATAGGCCCCCTTGTAGGTATAGCTCCCCCCTGAGTAATAGGGCCCCTGTAGGTATGCTTTCCCCTCCCAGTAATAGGCCCCCCTTTTAGGGAGAGACCCCCCCAGTAAAAGGGCCCCCCTTTAAAGTAAGACCCCCCCCAGTAATAGGGGGCCCCCTTGAGGATACCCCCCCCCAGTAATAGGGGCCCCCCTTGAGGGATAGCTCCCCCCCCCCGTAAAGGGCCCCCTTTTAATTTGAGACCCCCCCAGTAATAGGGCCCCCCTTGTAGGGGATAGCTCCCCCCCCTTTAAAGGGGCCCCCCTGTAGGGTTTGCTCCCCCCTCAGTAAAAGGGCGCCCTTGTGGGTATACTCTCCCCCCCAGAAAAAAAGGGCCCCCTTTTGGTGTTGCTCCCCCCCCCGTAATAGGGCCCCCCTTTTAGGTATAGCTCCCCCCCCCATTAATAGGGCCACCTTGTAGTAAAGCCCCCCCCCCAAATAATAGGGCCCCCTTGTAGGTATAGCTCCCCCCCCCCGTAAAAAGGGCCCCCCCGTAGGTATAGCCCCCCCCCCCCGTAAAGGGCCCCCTTTTGGGGAACTCCCCCCCCGTAATAGGGGCCCCCCTTGTAGGTATAGCTCCCACCCCCATAATAGGGGCCCCCCTTTTAGGGATAACCCCCCCGTAATAGGGCCCCCTGTAGGATAACCCCCACTAATAGGGGCCCCCCTTTTAGGTATAACCCCCCCCCCACTAATAGGGCCCCTTGGGATATAACCCCCCCGTAAAGGGCCCCCTTGTTGTAGAACCCCCCAGTAAAGGGCCCCCCTTGTAGGTAGAGACCCCCCCCCCCAGTTATAGGGCCCCCTTTTAGGTAAAACTTCCCCCCTCCCCCAGTAATCGGGCCCCCCCTTTTAGGGGGAAACCCCCCCCCCGTAATAGGGGGCCCCTTTTTGGGAGAGACCCCCCCCCAGTAATAGGGCCCCCCTTGTAGGGAGAGACCCCCCCCCAGTAATGGGCCCCCTTGTAGGTAGAGACCCCCCCCCCGTAATAGGGGCCCCCCCCTAGGGAGAGCCCCCCCCCCCGTAAAGGGGCCCCTTTTAGGGAGAGACCCCCCCCCCAGTAAAAGGGCCCCCTTGTAGGGAGAGACCCCCCCAGTATTTTGGGCCCCCCTTGTAGGTAGAGACCCCCCCAGTTAAGGGCCCCCTTGTTGGTATTGACCCCCCCGTAATAGGGCCCCCTTGTAGGTAGAGACCCCCCCCCCTAATAGGGGCCCCCCTTTTGGTAGAGACCCCCCCAGTAATGGGCCCCTTTTTGGTAAGACCCCCCCCCACTCCCTAGCTTATTTCTTACCTGGGGCCCCGCTCCCCCGGCTTCCCTCCTCCCCGCCCCAACCGCGCTTTAGGCTTGGGGTGAGAACAGGAATTCGGGAGGCGGCGCAGGATCACTTCCGCCGGCCGCCTGCCGCTGGACAGCAGGGGGAGGGAGCGCCGTTTCCCTACTCCCCCGTCTCTTAAAATTATCAGTCGCACGGACGTGCATACAATTAAGAAGCCTCTGTTCACGACCGGCCCCGCAGCTCGCACCCGCCGCGTAATGTTATTTCATGCCCGGGGGGCCCGGAGCGGCATCACGGGGTAGCAGAGGTGATAGCAGCTGCCGCGGGGCCCCCCAAGCCGCTGGGCCCCGTAGCAACTGCTACCCCTGCTACCCCGGTAGTTACGCCCCTGCTGTACGGTATATATGACATGGTAGCTTTACTCAGCCGGTCAATACGATTACACCGATACCCAATTTGTATATTTTTTTATGTTTTACTGCTTTTATACAATAAAAACACTTTTATTCAACCAGGAAAATACGTTTTTGCATCACCATAGTCTGAGAGCCATAACTTTTACATTTTTCTGTGCTTGGAGCTGTGTAGGGACTTGTTTTTTGCGAGAGGAGTTGACGTTTTTATTAGTATCATTTTTGGGGGGACAAGGCTTTTTGATTGCTTTTAAATCCATTTTTTGGAGGCCAGGGTGAAGAAAATACTGCAATCCTAGTAGTGTTTTTTATTTTTATTTTTAACAGGGCTCACCGTGCAGTATCCGTGATAAGTTAGCTTTACTCTTTGGGTCGCTACGATTATGGCGATACCCTATTTATATAGTTTTTTTTATGTTGAAGCACTTTAAAAAAAAAAAGAAAAGTGTTTTTAGTGTGTAAAAATATTTATGCATCGCTATCTTCTGAGAGCTATACATTTTTTATTTTTCCGTATACAGAGCTGTATAAGGACTTTTTTTTGCGGGATGAACTGACGTTTTAATTGGTACAACTTTGGCGTTACTAGGAGTTTTTGATCGCTTTTTATTCCATTTTATGTGCTGCGGGATGAACAATAATCTTAATTCTGTGATTGTTTTTTTGTTTTGTTTTTTTACGGCGTTCACCGTACGGGTTAATTAACATGACAGATTTATAGGGCAGGTCGTTACGCACGCGGCGATACCAAATATGGGTACTTTATTTATTTTTGATCTTTTTTGGGGCGATTGGCGTTTGTAAAGGGGAAAAGGGCGGTGTACGTATTTTTATTTTATTTTTCGTGTTTGTGTTTTACTTGTTTTTCACTTTTTCACGTTATTTTTTTACATTTCCCCATAGGGGATTTGAATGAGAGATCTTTAGATCTCTCATTCAATAGGAATCAGTGCATAGCTTGTTGCTATGACTGGTTCCTATGACAACTGTCAGTCACGATGCCGGGCCATGCCCACAGGGCACGGCCGGGCATCGTGACGTCACAGACAACCCGGAAGGCATTCTCTGCCCTCCGTGGTGTCTGTAAGGAGGCAGGAGCCGCACGGATCTCCTCCTGCGTCTCTCTTAATTATTGCGACCCGATGGTCGCGATAATTAAGGGGTTAACCGGCCCCCCCCGGAGCGATCCGGGGTCGGGGCCGACGCTGCGGGATGTCAGCTGTAATATACAGCTGACACCCCGCGCCGATCGCGCAAACTCTGCTTTAGAGTTCGCGCGATCCTCAGGACGTATCCATACGTCCAGGTGCGTTAACCCCCAAACCACCTGAACGTATGGATACATCTAAGGTCGTTAAGGGGTTAAAAGAGGAATGCATTTGAAAAAAGTGTTGATTTAACGTTTCCTATATATTGACAGCTAATCTTTGTAGTGCGAAAACCCCTTTAACAGTATAACAGGAGCATGCGCTCTACAATTCAGTGCGGCTCACATGTGTGACATCCCAGTTTGGCAAAGTAGAATTAAAGAAGACGTTCAATGTATTGCTTGCATTACAAGTAGTGCTAATGCGACCCTGTTTTGTGCCATTAGCACCGGCTTCCCACAACACCCCAATACTCTGCTTTAGAGTTCGCGCGATCCTCAGGACGTATCCATACGTCCAGGTGCGTGAACCCCCAAACGACCTGGACGTATGGATTCGCCCAAGGTCGTTAAGGGGTTAAATAGAGCCAAAAATATTGCAGATATCAAGGAACGTAACACTTTGTTATACGATACTAAAAGGAATAAAACCCAAGATAAAGTGCATATGTCGGTCTATTTCTGCACACAATATAGTAAGCAATATGACCAAATTATTGATTTCATGAAAATATATCTGCCTGTACTATATGTAGATCCAACTTTAAGAAAAATCTTAAGTAAGGGGTGTAAATTCATTTCAAAACGAGGATATACGCTTGGTAATTCTCTATCACCTAGTATGTACAGATCTCATAATGATGCATCTATGTGGCTCAGATTCAAGGGATGTTTCAAATGTGGCAATAATAGATATACATTGTGTCCTTTTTTGGAAAAAAGTACTTCTTTTTCCTCCTCTGCCACAGGACGACAATATACTATTAAATCATATATTAATTGTCGTACTACATATGTCGTACATATGGTTTATTGCACAGAATGCAATTTGCAGTATATTGGGTGCACCACAAGAAGTTTGTTCATAAGAATTAGGGAACATATATACGACATTAAACAAGCGGGCTTAAAATCCATCTCGGGAGCATCACGACACTTTCGTGATGAACATTCAGGCTCTAACACTACGTTACGAGTTAAGGCTTTGGAGAGGGTTAACCGTCCCACTAGAGGTGGAGATTGGAGGAGACGTTTGTTAGATACAGAGGCTTTTTGGATTTTTTCTTTAAAAACTTGTTTTCCATATGGACTTAATCTTAAATCGGATTTGTTATATGTGTATTAAAATGTTATAGTAATAATATCTATTTATATTTGGGTTAGGTCTATATCTTCTCTATATGCATAGTCCCTCCATGTTAATCCTTCATTAGTATCTAATGTGGTGTCTTAGGAGTTAACACACATCTGGTACTAATTGGATACTCTATAAGAAGTGTGCATTTTTGAAACTGGTTTAATTATGAGTAAGGTTCCTTAAGATGTAGTAGACCCGAAACACGTCATCTGTTTTTACATATGTTGGCTATTTGATTTTAATTTTTCCAAATTGGGACAATAAAGCTTTTTTTTTTTTAAATTCAAGAAAAGGTTTTATTGATGAAAAAGATAATGTGACAAATACAAACTGGAGGTATAATCCAGAACATGCGGACATGAGAATCTGTAGTAAAAAGAAAGTCAACAATGCAGACAGGACTGCAAGAATGCAATTTTGTAGATATAGCAAATGTACAGGTCTTGATGATTATAATCGCAATAAGCAAACCAGAACTGATCCTTCAATCTGATATAAGCCAAAAATTAGACTAAATGTTAAGAGGGTATCATAAGGACCCTTATAACAAAAACACCTGTACTAGTATGGAACAAGGACACTACAAAGACGAACCAGACCTGCATTCAGATGGTACACTGAGGCAGCCCGTGTACGTAACACGACAAACACACACAAAACAAACAAACAACACGAAACAAAACAAAACAAAAAAAAAGGGGAGGGGAGGGAGGCGTTATGATTATGACCCTTCACGTTTGTTGATCAGGAGGTGATAGAAAGGAAGAGGGGGGAATTCTGGAAGAGTGACCACGGCCACCAGGTCCTGTTGTACTTGTCTACCTGTTCAGGGCTATGAGCAATTAATTTCTCCATTCTCCTGACGAAACCATTCATCTATGGACGGGGGAGTGGTTGATTTCCATCTACGCGGGATCACGGTTTTAGTAGCTTGCAACAAGTGCTTAAGGAGGGATTTCTTAAATTTACTCATGGAGATGGGGATCATGAAGAGCAACAGTGCCTCCGGGGTATCAGGAAGGGGGACACCCGTTACTTCCTCAAGTACCTCCAGAACCGAAGTCCAAAAAGGTCTCAGCACAGAACACCCCCACCACACATGGGACATGGTCCCCCTCTCACCCCCGCATCTCCAGCACGCGTCTGAAGTGGATGGAAAAATCTTATGCAATACAGCCGGGACCCTATACCAACGGGACAAGATTTTGTAGCATGTTTCTTGATGTTTGGATGCCACTAGCGCCCTATGAGTCATCTGGAAGCACTGCTCCCACTGAGCGGTGGTGAAAGAAAGGCCCAGTTCCTTTTCCCATTTCAAACAAAACAGGGGGAGCGATCCGGCCCGGTCGGTAAGCAGTAGTTTATACATAAACGACAGAGAGTGTCTCATAGGTGCCGATGCCAATACTGCTTTTTCAAATGTCGTGAGGGGCCTAACCAACCGACATTTGCCCCTGATTTTGTTGAAAAAATGGGAAAGTTGTACAAACTGAAATGCGGCCCCAGTAGGAACTGGTTTGCCCTCGAGAATGTCGCCAAGCGGGCGCAGTCTCCCCTCAAAGGTCACATGACACAGACGTAGAGGAGTCTCTTTAGTGCCACCAAGAAAAACAGCAGGCGAAATGCCCGGGGGAAAGTCAGGATTGTCCGTGAGCGGCACACAGGGGCCCCCGCGATCAATGAGGGAATGAGAGTGCCTGTATGAATAGAGAACCGATAGAGTTTGCTGTATGCAGAAGGAGGAGGAGCTAGCACTACCAAGAACGGGAGTCCAAGTCCAGGGGAGGACCGCCAACGCAGATGCACTTAGGTCCCCTGCCAAGGTGACCCACACCTTGCCATCCGGGTGTGAAGCAAACGCAAGAAAACGTGAGTAGGCCGAGGCTAAATAATATAACCTACAGTCCGGTAGACCCGCCCCCCCAGCATCCTTCTGTCTCGTGACCGTGACATACGCTATTCGTGACCTCCGAGTGGACCACACAAAAGCGGTAAAACATTGCCGGAGTTTCCTCCAGAACGAAGCGGGGATACGGATGGGGAGAGTTTGAAATAAGTATAGGAATTTTGGGAGGATAGACATTTTTAGCAGATTTATTCTGCCAAACCACGATAGTTCTTTGTGCTGCCAACTGTCTAGGTCCTTTTTGGTCTTATATAAAAGGGGAAGAAAATTGTTGGTAAAGAGCTGCGAGAGATCTCCCGAGATGTGTACCCCCAGGTAGGAAATGCCTGCCTTAGGCCATTCGAAGGGGAAATTGGACCGTAAGAAGGCCTGATCCTTTGGGGTGATTCCGATACCCAGGGCTTCGGACTTGGAGAAGTTTATCTTAAAATTAGACCAAGTCCCAAAGTTTCTAATGTCGGCCATCAGATTTGGAAGAGAGATATGCGGATTTGTAATGTAGACCAGAAGGTCGTCTGCAAATGCAGAGCACTTGTATTCCCTACTTCCAATAGTAATCCCCTTGATGTCGGGGTTAGATCTGATAGTCGCCATCAGGTTCTCCATCACCAATGCATACAGTAACGGGGATAAGGGGCAACCCTGTCTAGTTCCATTCGAAATAGGGAAAGAGGCGGACAAGGAGCCATTGATTTTGAGACGGGCAGAGGGCACGCGATACAGAGCTGCAATCTTGGATAAAAAGGTAGGGCCCAGACCCAGGTGACTGAGAGTTTGATGGAGAGAAGGCCACGAAATACGATCAAATGCCTTCTCTGCATCTAGAGACAAGACCATGAGAGGGATCTTGTGAGAACGTGCATAATGAATAATATCCAAGGTTTTAATGGTGTTATCACGCGCCTCCCTGCCCGGGACAAAACCTACCTGATCTGGATGGACTACTGAAGGTAAAAGAGGGTTAAGCCTATTGGACATCAGCTTCTATTATATCTTCATGTCTACATTTAAGTGAGATATGTGTCTGTAACTGCCACAGCATTGAGGGTCCGGACAATAAAGCTTTTTGGCAATTTCTTTTACTTTTGAGTGCTGGACATACCTTCATTTAGCAGTCTGAAATTGCTGCACCTGTGGCCGGGTGTGAGTCCGTGCACCAAGGAATCTGTCTTCAAACACTGCTTTGGGAGTAAATGGTGAGCTATTCTTTTTTTTTTCCTTTTTTTTTTGTTTTTTTTTGTTTGAATATTAGAAATCGACATGTTCATTATCCCGGCGGAATACGCGCCATGGATAATGAAAGTCTATGGGGTCGGCGGGCAGCGCCCCCGCCCCACCCCCGCCCCTTATTCAAGCCGTATTGCGGCCGAAATCTGTCCCGCAAATACGGCTTGAATAAGCCGTGTGAACCGGCCATTAGATTATGGAATTGCAGAAGAACAAGCCAGAAAATAGCAGGGAAACAGTTAAGGACAATACCATAAATCGCATCAATTCGGAGACCTGGCAACAACAAATGATAGCTGACCCTAACTAAGTCTCCTCAAATCTTTTCTTAGAACTATCTTTAACACTGTCCCAATTGCCAAATACCACGGACACTATTTTGTCCCTGAAGATGTCGCTAAGTGTATGTCCACAAGGCATGTTGGATCCGTTTTGTATCCGAAAAATACATCCAAAAGCGCTGCGTCAAATCGCATCCAAAACACATCTAACACGCAGGTGCCTGTTTGGATGCGTTTTGGCTGCAGCAGGATCGCACTCTATAGTTTTAAATAGGGCGCCTGCTGCGTCTTTCGGATCAGGAATTGACATGACAATTCTTTGAACGGATGCAAAAGATGCATCAGAAAGACGCATGTAAACACGCATCGGCGCTCACTTGTCTGAACTCTGATGCATGTTTTACATTGAAAGCAATGTAAATCACACTGCACATTGTTAGATGCGTGTTTGGGTCCGTTTAGGGTCCAAAACATGGATCCAAACACTCCGTGTGAACATACCCTAACAATGTCCTTCAGCTACAACTGACCCTGATACAAACATGATGACACTAGGATTCGGAGGCACCGCGACAAATTTTAGGAATAAACAGCACTGGCAAACTGACTATATATAAAATCTATATATATGTATATTTTAAATATATATATAAACAAGGCTCTAGTTACGTAACTAGTTATGGAAAATTTACCACATTACTAGACACAACTTTCTGGGACTGAACTCTGTCACTGGAATGTAGTCAAACCGGACTGGACAGTAAAAGAAACACAAAAGATACAGGATAACTGGAAACAGAATACTAACAGATTACTAGATGTCTATGAACAGCCAATACCCTCTGCACCACGCTGCCAAGCTCTGAGGGCTTTCAAAGGAGGCCAGCAGCTAGCCACTCTTCTCTAAACAAGTTTAGGCTGCGCAGCATGGTCAGCTGTTTTACCCTAGAAGTTGCAAATTGCAGTTGCATAGCAAATACCTCACATCTGATCAAGCATGCAGGAGAAGATAAAATGGCAGGAGGATTCCTGCCATTCATAAGATTTCTTGAACATTATTCTTCTTAGGGCACAGTACTTCACTCTGTAGAGCAGCAGTTTCGGCTAAGAGAGCTGCTCTTCCTGGAAATGTTGCAAGCTGCAATTATAATCAGCCATCTTAGTTTATGAAGTAAAATATTTTGATCACCTTATCACTCATTTACATATTAGTATAGAGAGATAATTTTCTGCTTTGTCTCTTGACATTACCATTAATTTTAAAGGGGTTGTCTCACTACAAGGATTGCTTTTTATGTTAAAGATCTTGCAAAAACAAGTCACTTTGCAATATGTGTCCATTAACAGTGTCCTACCTATTCCTAGATATCCCCTCTTGTGTGGGCTGCATCAGCTCCTCAGGTCGCTATAGCTACAGACCTGTCTGATCTCTCCTGATAGGCTGCCAGCGCTGGTTGCTATAACTACAGATCTGTTCAATCTCTCATGATAGGCTCCAAGCGCTGGTTGCTATACCTACAGACCTGTTTGATCTCTCCTGATAGGCTCTCAGCACTGGTTGCTATAGATACAGACGTGGCTTCTACTGCAGACTAGTAGAAGCCATTATACACGCTCCTAAATTCAAAATTAGACCAAGAAAACGGGAAGAATCAGTGTAGTGAGACAACCCCTTTAATAGACTTCACAGCAAATAACACATTTCCTCTCTTTGTTCCTTGAGCAAATCATACCTGCCTAAATTTTATAAACTATGTGGGCAGATAGGTTGTTTTATTGTTCTGATGGGTTTTGTAAATAGAGAAATTAAGTTAACATATACTAGGGTGTGATGATATTGCAATTTCCCAACATACATCTCTAATTATAGCAAGGAATAGATAAAAAAAAAAAAAAAAAGATGTCACCTCTTTTCTTTCAGGATGAAGCATGTACAGGCCTATTTAAAGATTAAAGAGAACTTGAAGATTTGTCAGAGGAGGTCAATAGTGAAAATACTGAACAACATCAAATGTGAAGATTCCCCAGACAAACAACTATTCACATTTATCCCATGCTGGCCATATTATTGCCTAATATTTTAGTGATGTTATGTTTATCAATGTGTTACAGATACCTAAAATGCATAAAAAGGATTTTTAAGTGCACCACAAAAACAGTGCAAACTTTGACTCAAAAACTTCTCGCTGCTCATAACTTGTTACAGACTTATGAGATGCCTCTAAGTACATACGGGTTAACTTCTAGCATACTGGCCTACAAAAAGTGTTAACATAGGTGAAACCGCCCCCAAGCAGTCCTCGCACTTGGTTGGTGCCCAATGTATGCCTCTGGCCTGGCTCAACACCTGGGACATCGCAATAGTTTTTCCTTGAAGAGTCTGAATTTAAGGGTACCTTTTGGTACCATTCCTGTTTTGAGGGTTGCTCAAGCATTTTTAATAATAACTTTGATTTAAAACACCGTGCTTGTCTGTGCTTGAACTTCTACCTCCTTCTCCTGCCTGTTTTTCTCCACCTAACATCAAGGGCACCTCACTCACCATCCCAGGCAGTGGAGCAACACACCACCATCAGAGAGTAGCCTGGGGAAATACCACCATCATCCACAGGACCACCTACCACTGTGCTGAAGCCAGGGGAAGCATGAGAGATTTGGTGAGTGCTGCCACTGTGATGGAAACTACTACTGCCATCCTCTCCGCTGCTCCCTCCATGTTTTGGCGTCACGAACAGGTTCTGTTATCTTTAATATTCTAAACTAATGGGTGCTGATAAAAATTGCATGAACATTGTCTCACTGTTGTCTGACTGTAAACTAAGCTCACAAAAACAAGTGAAAAGAACATTGTGTTGGTAAAGTACTTTAGTATATGTTATCCACAGCTCCGTTATTTCGAGAATGTGCTGTACTTTAAATTGGACATGTTTTCAGCACCAGCCAGCCAACTGGAATGAAGTTGCAGCAACAACCAAGAGTGTAGATTAAAGCATAACAGATGCAGTTTGCCTAACTAACAGTCAACCGTATAGACTACAATTTTAAGTTAAAACATGGCGCTGCCACCATCTTCCCACCATTGCTGCCAACAAGAGAAGTAAACAACAGAAAGCGCGCCAGAGTAAAAGCCCGACAGGTTACTGGGGTGGTTACTAAAACAGAGGGGAAGGAGTCGCAAGTTTGATGACCTCCCACCGCAAACTGAATGCTAGAGCACTAACCTGGGACTCTGAGTTGCCCCCGGGCTACACTGTGCAAGCACCAACGCCAGCTCTAGAGTGACTGTATCCTGGACTGTAAACACTTGTTTATATCCCAGTTGTACTTTTTATAACATTTTTAACATTCCGTACTGTAAACCCTGGTGGACCACGGCCTCCATCAGAGCAAAAACGCCGTGGACTACCTCAGTTGGGATGAATGCCTTTGTCCCCTATTTTAATGCATTTTAGGTCGCACAAAGAAAAATGTTATATGTATAATTAATGTTGTAATTTGCACTATGCACCCTCGCACTTCTTTTTCTAGGTACCCTCCTGCTTATTACTATGGATACTCCAAGAACACCATAGGTAAAAGATGGGAAGTATATAATATACGGGAGTAGCTGTACACAGGGCCGTCTCTTCCATTGGGCAAGGTAGGCAGTTGCCCAGGGGCCCCACGAGCTCAGGGGGCCCCCTCGGGCAGCTGTCTACCCTGCACAATGGAAGAGAGGGCAGTGAGTACATGCAGGGACATTCATTGGTCTGCCGTGCCGCCCTGTAGTCCTGCACTCTAAATCACAGACAGAGCGGCGCGGCAGTCAGAGCAGGGGAAAGGCTACAGCGTTGCCTAATGCGGCCCCTGCTATTGCTGTGTCCTACCTGCGCTTTACTCCTCACAGCGCAGGCAGGGAAGCACGGCAGAGGAGTAAAACAGGGGCCAGTCTGCAGCGAAGCTCTGAACTCCAGCATACAGCCCTGCCCATCCCTCTCTCTCCCCTCCTCCCTCCCTCCCTCTCTTCAGTGCGTGCCGCTGGGAACACAGAGGAGCAGCGCTACTATCCCGCCCTCTCCACTCATACCATCAGCAGCTGGTGTGGGGTGTTCTAAGTGGGTGGGAGGTTTGGGGGGTGTTAGGAGTGGGGGGAAGGTGTGGGAGGGGGTGTGTTAGGAATGGGGGGAAGGTGTTGGAGGAGGTGTTGGGAGTGGGGGGGAGGTTTGGGGGTGTTAGGAGTGGGGGGAGGTGTGTGGGGTGTTAGGAGTGGGGGAGGAGGTGTGGGGGGAAGTGTGGGGGGTGTTAGGAGTGGGGAGGGGTGTGGGAAGTGTTAGGAGTGGGGGGAGGTGTGGAGTGTTGGGGGGGGAGGTGTATGACTTCTGCTGGCCCTGCGTATCTAAGCCTATCCAGTGTATGCCATCTGCTGTCCCTGAGTATCTAAGCCAATCTTGTGTATGCCACCTGCTGGCCGGCATATCTAAGCCAATCCCGTGTATGCCATCTGCTGGCCCTGCATATCTAAGCAATCCAGTGTATGCCATCTGCTGGCCCTGCATATCTAAGCCTACCAAGTGTATGCCATCTGCTGGCCCTGCGTATCTAAGCCTACCAAGTGTATGCCATCTGCTGGCCCTGCGTATCTAAGCCTACCAAGTGTATGCCATCTGCTAGCCCTGCATATCTAAGCCAATCCTGTGTATGCCATCTGCTGGCCCTGTGTATCTAAGCCAATCCCGCGTATGTCATCTTCTGGCCCTGCGTATCTAAGCAATCCAGTGTATGCCATCTGCTGGCCCTGCATATCTAAGCCTATCCAGTGTATGCCATCTGCTGGCCCTGCGTATTTAAGTCTATCAGATGTTATAATATCTGCTTGGCCCTGTGTATCTAAACCTATCAGATGTTAGAATATCTGCTGGCCCTGCATATCTAAGCCTATCAGATGTTAGAATATCTGCTGGCCCTGTGTATCTAAGCCTATCAGATGTTCTAATATCTGGAAGCAGGAAAAAAAATGGAAATTTTTTTCTCCTGCTTCTAGATCGACTCAGCGTTCATCCGAGCGCCGAACTGTACGAGACCAGCGGCTGCTGTGATAAGGGCTACGGCACTACAAAGCCCTGCAAGCGCATATGAGAGTTGTGCCTCTAAAATAGGAGCGCAATCTCAAGAGGTGAGCAGAATTGCTTAGATTTATCTGCTTTTCCTTACAACCTTCACGATTGTGCGCCCCCTTTGTGTTTTTTCCTTGTTATTTCTATGTTATAATATATGCTTGGCCCTGTGTATCTAAGCCTATCAGATGTTATAATTATTTTGCTTGGGCTGGTGTATCTAAGCCTATCAGATGTTATAATATCTGCTGTCCCTGCGTATCTAAGCCTATCAGATGTTATAATATCTGCTTGGCCCTGCCTATCTAAGCCTATCAGATGTTATAATATCTGCTGTCCCTGTGTATCTAAGCCTATCAGTTGTTATAATATCTGCTTGGCCCTGCTTATCTAAGCCTATCAGATGTTATAATATCTGCTGTCCCTGCGTATCTAAGCCTATCAGATGTTATAATATCTGCTGGTCCTGCGTATCTAAGCCTATCAGATGTTACAATATCTGCTGGCCCTACGTATCTAAGCCTATCAGATGTTATAATATCTGCTGGCCCTGTGTATCTAAGCCTATCAGATGTTATAATATCTGCTTGGCCCTGCGGATCTAAGCCTATCGGATGTTATAATATCTGCTTGGCCCGGTGTATCTAAGCCTATCAGATGTTATAATATCTGCTTGGCCCTGCCTATCTAAGCCTATCAGATGTTATAATATCTGCTGTCCCTGCGTATCTAAGTCTATCAGATGTTATAATATCTGCTGGCCCTGTGTATCGAAGCCCACATTGCTCAATACGTTGTGTGAACCTCTCCTAAGTTGAGGGGCGTTTTGAAGCTCAGTGCCTATCTCAGCCTCAGCTGTAAATACAGCCCTGGTTGTGTTATGTCAATTCTGCATAAAAAGAGTGGTTTTAATTTTTATATACATACACACATGAGGGCTTGTTTTTTGTGGGGCAAGATGTTCGTTTTCATGGTGCCATGAACGGACCATGTAATGTACTGGGAATCTGAAAAAAATATTCTAAGTGGGGTGAAATGTGAAAAAAGCGTACCTGCACCGCGTTTGTGTTTTTTTTGTGTTTTTTATGGTGTTTACTTTTTGGTATAAGGCCTCGTTCACACGGCTTATTTTGGGACTGATTTCAGCCATATTGAGCGCCGTATTTGTGCTGTAGTATGGCTCCAATCCGTCCCAGTAAGTACGGTAATCCACAGTTCTCATAGAGAACTGTGGATTCTGTCTCTTCTCCCCGCTTGGCGAATCCGCCGCGGGGGGAGAAACTGACCTGCACATTATTTACTGCGTGTACGCGCCGCGAACAATGAATGTCTATGGGGCCGGCGAGCTGCCGGCCCCCCCGCCCCCGCTGCACGGCTGCCCCGCATTTACGTCGGCAATAAGCCGTGTGAACATTGCCTAAGTGATGTGTTATCTGTATTCTGCGTTGGTTGGGGGGCCCACAATGCTGTTAAGATGGCTCTGATTGTGGGCCCCTGGGCAGAGCTGTGAACTGGGATTGGTTTAGATACGCAGGGCCAGCAGATGGCATACACGTGATTGGCTTAGATACGCAGGGCCAGCAGATGGCATACACGGGATTGGCTTAGATACGCAGGGCCAGCAGATGGCATACACGGGATTGGCTTAGATACGCAGGGCCAGCAGATGGCATACACAGGATTGGCTTAGATACGCAGGGACAGCAGATGGCATACACTTGGTAGGCTTAGATACGCAGGGCCAGCAGATGGCATACACCTTCCCCCCAACACCCCACACCTCCCCCCACTCCTAACACCCCCCACACCTCCTCCCCCACTCCTAACACCCTCCACACCTCTACCCCACTCCCAACACCCCCCTCACCCCCCCACTCCTAACACCACCCCACCTCCCCCCCACTCCTAACACCCCCACACCTCCCCCCCACTCTTAACACCCCACACCTCCCCCAATCACTCACTCATTAGGCAGTTCAGAGTCCAGGGGGCCAGGCAGTTTTCAGCTCCTGCAGCTGATGATGGTATGAGTGGAGTGGGAGGGGTACTAGCGCGGCTCCGCTGTGTCACCAGCATTCTTCTGCTCTTCAGCAGCGCGCACTGAAGAGAGGGAGGGGGGGGGGAGGGAGAGGGGGGGCAGGGCTGTAAGCAGGAGCTCAGAGCTTGTCTGTAGACTGGCCCCTGCTTTACTCCTCTGCCGGGCGTCCCGGCCTGTGCTGTGAGGAGTAAAGTGCAGGCAGGACACAGCACCAGCAGGGGCCGCATTAGGCAACGCTGTAGCCTTTCCCCTGCTGTGTCTGCGCTTTAGAGTGCAGGACTACAGGGCGGCACGGCAGACCAACGAACGTCCCTGCATGTACTCACTGCCCTCTCTTCCATTGTGCAGGGTAGACAGCTGCCCGAGGGGGCCCCCTGAGCTCGTCGAGCCCCCGGGCAACCGAATACCTTGCCCAATGGAAGAGACGGACTTGCCCACAATGTTGTTAAGACGGCTCTGGCTGTACACTCCTAAATATGTGTATTGTATTTAGTGCTTCTGTAATACTTTGATGAACTCTAGTCTTCTAGTTTGTGTGTAGAAATAAAAATGCTGTTTTATATCACTTTAACTAAGAATCGCATTTAGTTAAACATATTATTGATAGACATTTACTGATACTTTATCAGAAGGATTTATTGAATGATTTACTCTCAGATGGCTATAGATTTACCACTAGAAAAGCTCCCACTTTATATTCCCACCTTTCACCAAGTAGGATTAGAAATTATACTAGACGACAAACTTGGTTGAGCACAAAAAGTTTTTTAGGTGCGGTCTGAATATACTTGTAAAGTTACACGTCAAAATAAAAACATTTCAAATTATATTATCAAAAGTTTCATCAACTGTGAATCAAGTAAAGCTTTTTTCAAATTCAAAACGCTTTATTTAGAGCTGAACAGACACAAAGCATACAATAGCCTTTTTCCCTTATTTAGAATAATACAAAAAATAAAACAAAGATAATGCTATGCGTCAAATATTTATACATAGTATCTAATAACGTGTCTCCCATCAACTACACAAATTAACCCATGGTGAAAAAAAGGGATAAAAGTCAAGATCACATATCAATCATATTCTAGAATAATCATTAAAGGGGATTTGCCAAGAGAGCATTTACATACCTCCGGTCAGCATGATAGCAGGATGTAAACAAATCACGCTGAGTCATGAAGCTGCAGGGGAGAGAGGGTGGGGGCGAGTGAGGAATCCAAGGGAGCGTCTCAAAACTTAAGTGAAATAATAAACAGTACAGCAGTGGATTCTCAATACAGCAAGATACAGCCTCAGACTGCACTGTCAGGAGAAGCCTTATCTGCTAAGAAGTTATGTAAACAAATCACGGAGCTGAAAGAGAGAGAGACACACACAGCGAGAGCACAAAGCTGCATAAGGGATCCTGTGACATGTTAACTGAAATAATCAAACTATAACTTGTGGATTCTATATACAAAAGACAACACCTATTCTACACAGCAGCTTGAAAGCTTCTTCATGTTCTCTGTCATCAGATAAAGCAGGTTTCTAATCACACTACAACTAGTTTATTCTGTATACAAAAGAAAACATATTGCTACCCGGTGCCTTAAAAACTTCTGCAGCTCAGTCTCATGAGATAAGAAGCTCTCTCTGCGCAAGCCAGCAGACAGCAGCTCTTGTCAGGCCGTATCTAATAGAAGCTTTGAAGTAACCAAGGGCATGTAAGGAAGGCTGTAGCTCTCTCAGACTGCAAATTTTTTGTAATCACATATATTTAGAAAAGTGATTAAAAACCCATTTTGGAGGATCCCACGTCAACATTACATCGTGGCAAAACCCCTTTAAGATCGTTCACGATATGATTCCCCAAAAGTATCACCACAAATCCTTAAAAGAAAACCACATCTCCAAATCAATCAATGAAAAGCATTATGTATCTAAATTGCATTTCAATTCAAAAAAGTTTTTTCTTTTTTCTACTTTGGGTGATCTATGTCTCCATAATAATCCATATCTCCATGTCTTCAATAGCTATTAAAGTTAAAGGTTAATACCGAAATCATAATCTCTGTTGAGCCCGCCCGGAGTCAAAGTTCCCAATTTATGTATCCAATATGACTCTCTTTGCTTTAACATCTGAATCCGATCACCACCGTGTCGAGGTGGAAATACCTGGTCAACAGGGGCGTAGTTATAGGGGGTTCAGCGGTAGCAGCCACTACGGGGCCCTGCATCCTGAGGGCGCCCAAGAGCCCCTTTCACACATAAGAAGACACTGGTGTTGGAAATGGCACATGGTAACTGGCAGGGTTGTATGGGCAGTACTCCTGTCAGGGGCCCTAATCAAAAAGGGACCCACTGATATGTTAAAAAAATAGGAAAGTAATGATAGGTGTGGCCACATTTGATTGGCAGTGTGGTCCCAGAAACGTGGCAGCCCTGGTACCTGGGAGGAGGGGGGGCCCCATTTCACTTTTTGCACCACAGTTATAAGAGAAGAGGCTCCAGAATTGATATTTCACAGGGATTTACTAACATAGACATCTCAGGCGATAACACAGGTCCTGTTTAGGTACTGTCTCCCTTATATCAGCATTGGCCTTGGCCATGTTAGAAAATGTATTTAACCATTTCTTAACCATGTGACAACCAATATGGATGATATCACCGGCTTTCTATCACTAGTGGAGATGTAATGGAAGCTACATTGATTGCAACCCAGCCTTCTGCCACGAGAGGGAAGCCTACATCACAGGGTGCATAACATCAGCATCCACCACACCCATGTTCAGTACCCGACTCAGGCAAGTTCTGATCTGCTGCCGCTAATGGGATATTTATCTGATGATAACATTCCTTGTAGAAGGAATGTTATAAGCAAACTGATTGTTGCCAAGTATACAAAACACAACATTCCCTCTTGATTTGCATGAATGGTTCCAGCTGCAGTCATATTACTTTCATTTTCACTTACTATCTTGGAAGAATCATCTATATTTTATAAAGTGAAGGTTACATACAGGGCAGGGTCAAGGTATTCCTGTGTCAGTAGGAAATGAGAACCCGCACAAGTTGCCCCCAAAATGGAAAACAGCCCTCTCCATTCCTCCTTGCACCCCCTTTTCTGGGATGAAGTGGCGCCCTACCTTTGCCTACCCGTCGTCCCGGCCCTGGTTACACATACAGGCAGTCCCCGGGTTTCGAATTGTGATAGGACTGTAAAGTTTGTTCTAAAGTTGAATTTGTATTTAAGTCGAACAGGTATATTTATTATAAGTAACTCCGAGCACAAAATAGTTTTTTTTTTAGTTAGGTAATAGTGCAGGGAAGGTATTTACATTTGTTTGCTGTCTGTGCCCTTTAAGAGATTTGACCTCATTTTTCACCTCATCTGCTGCTGTGAGCAAGCTGGAACTTAGTCGTTCCACAGCTACTCTCTGCTGTGGAACATGGAACTACAAGTGCCAGCATGCCACATAAGTCTCCGTTTGTAAGTCGGGGACTGCCTGTACTATACCTTCGTAAACCTGCATCTCTGTAGTGTTGTCCTATGGCTATGGTAACTGTCATTATCTACTGCATCTTTGTCATGTACATTGTATCGCAATTGTGTCCTTAAACTTAGATTATTATAGATGGGGGAAGCTCATTTTCATACCTCCTAACTTCTAAGATGATCACCTAGAGATGACTGTGGAAAGCAGCGGTTCTCAACCTGTGGGTCGCGACCCTGGCGGGGGTCGAACGACCAAAACACAGGGGTCACCCCTGAGCCCCGGGTGCAAGGCGGGATGGCCGGCCGGAGAGCTGATTGGGGCGGCCGCACTGGCCTTAATGATGCAGGGAGGAGTCGATGTTGGCCGCCTAGCTGCTGCCCTCCTGCAGCTGCTTGCATAGTGCTCGCCCATGGGCGGGCTACAGGGGACCTACAAACATCCTGGGCATAAAAACTAAAAAAGCCCGTTGTGTTACATTGCTGCATTCTATGCCTTCCGTGCTGTCGTCCGCACACAGCAGCCGTACAGATCGTAGCTCTAGGTCAAATATACAAAGCTATATTGATCAGCTATATTGATCAAGCTCTATGTTTCCAGCATTGTATAATTTTAGACCCTAATAGCTCTTTCAATATAGCTGTAGACTGTCCAGCTCTGAGGGTCAGGGTGAAACCATAGAGCTGACAATCGGTGTACAGTTAAATTTTGATTTAGCTCTATGGGACCAAATATACAATTGCGCCTGACTCATAGAGCAAATCAAATATAGACTGAACATCCAATTGTCAGCTCTATGGTTCACCTGACCACAGAGCTAACAGCCTACAGCTATATGATTAGCTCTATTGGTCAGCATTTATATTTGGCTAATAAAAGCTCATCAATAAAGCTGTAGACTGTCAGCTCTGTGGGTCAGGTTACCCATAGAAGCTTACAGATATTCGATCAGGTAATTATAGCACCCCCCCAAAATTTTCAATAGTGTTTACTTCATGTGTGACCTCCCCAGCCCTCTAGTCCAAGCCCAGACCAGTCCCACCCAGTCCATTCAAGCCCCAGGCCATTCCCAGCAGCCCCAGTGCCCTGTCAAAGTCATTCCAAGTCCCCACCCAGTCCCAGTCCCAGTCCCCAGAGCTCCCAGCCCAGTCCATTCCAAGCCCCAGTCCCAGCCCAGTCCATTCCAAACCCCAGCCCAGTCCCAGCCAGCCCCAGTCCTGTCGCAGTCCATTCCAAGCCCCAGCCCAGTCCAGTCCCCCAGCCCAGTCCATTCCAAGCCCCAGCCCAGTCCATTCCAAGCCCCAGCCCAGTCCATTCCAAGCCCCAGCCCTAGTCCGATTCATTCCAGAGACCCAGCCCATCCCATTCCATCCAAGCCCAGCCCAGTCATTCCATTTCAAGCCCCAGCCCAGCCCCACTTCCCAATTCCAAGCCCCACCTAAGTCCCACTCCATACCAAAGCCTCCAGCCCAGTACCAGCCATCCCCCAGTCCTGTCACAGTCCATTCCAAGCCCCAGCCCAGTCCAGTCCCAGTCCAGTGTCCCACGTCCATGTCCAAGCCCCAGCCCAGTCCAGCCACCCCATTCCTGTCACAGTCCCATTCCAAGCCCCATCCCAGTCCAGCCCTCAGGCCAGTCCAGTCATTCCAAGCCCTCAGCCATCCCAAGCCAGCCCAGTCCTGTCAAAGTCCAGTCCAAGCCCCAGCCCAGTCCCAGCCAGCCCCAGTCCTGTCACAGTCCATTCCAAGCCCCAGCCCAGTCCATTCCATTCCAAGCCCCAGCCCAGTCCATTCCATTCCAAGCCCCAGCCCAGCCCATTCCATTCCAAGCCCCAGCCCAGTCCACTCCATTCCAAGCCCCAGCCCAGTCCCAGTCCAGTCCCAGGCCCCAGCCCAGTCCATTCCAAGCCACAGTCCAGTCCCAGCCCAGTCCATTCCAAGCCACAGTCCAGTCCCAGCCCAGTCCATTCCAAGCTCCAGCCCAGTCCTGTCCTGTCACAGTCCATTCCAAGCCCCAGCCCAGTCCCAGTCCAGTCCCAGGCTCCCATGAACAGTCCATTCCCAGCCCCCGCCAAGTCCCGTCCCATCCCAGTCCATTCCAAGCCCCAGTCCAGTCCCCCAGCCCAGTCCATTCCAAGCCCCCCCCCAGTCCATCCAAGCCCCAGCCACGTCCAATCCCAGCCCCAGCCCAGTCCATTCCAAGCCCCAGCCCAGTCCATCCAAGCCCCAGCCAAGTCCATTCCAAGCCCCAGCCCAGTCCATCCCAGCCCCAGCCCAGTCCATTCCAAGCCCCAGCCCTGTCACAGTCCATTCCAAGCCCCAGCCCAGTCCAGCCCCAGTCCAGTCCCAGTCCATTCCCCGCCCCAGCCAGCCCCAGTCCCGTCACAGTCCATTCCCAGCCCCAGCCCAGTCCAGTCCAAGGCCCTGCCAGCCCCAGCCCCGTCACAGTCCATCCAAGCCCCAGCCCCATCCCATCCATCCATTCCAAGCCCCAGCCCAGTCCATTCCAAGCCCTAGCCCAGTCCCAGTCCATTCCCAGTCCCAGGCTCCCAGCCCAGTCCATTCCAAGCCCCAGCCCAGTCCAGGCCCACTCCATTCCAAGCCCCAGTCCAGTCCCACCCAGTCCAGGCTCCCAGCCCAGTCCATTCCAAGCCCCAGCTCAGTCCTGTCACCAGTCCATTCAAGCCCCAGCCCGAGTCCCATCCTATTTTCCAGTCGCTCCCAGCCCAGTCCATTCCAAGCCCCAGGCCCAGTCCCAGCCCTAAATACCTAAATGGCCGCTCTGCTATGTTCGCGCGGGAAGGAGGAAGAGGAGGAGCATGCAGGCGCCGGCGCCCTGGCTTTGCCTAAACTCTCGCCCCCTACCCCCCCGTCCCTCGTAGTGCGCAACTTACGCCGCGCAGTAAGCGGCGGCAGCCGCAGCACAGGACGTTTGATGAACGCTGCCTGCCACAGCCGCAGCACATGCCCCACTGAGTAGTGGTTGCGGCGCAGGTGTCTAAAGCCAATCTGCGCCAGCGCTATCACTGCTCACACTGATGAGGCACCTCCAAGGTGGCCAAGGAGTAGGCAGAGAGGAAGGGGAGAGACGAAAATGGGTGAGCGAGAGGGGGCGAGGGCACAGAACGAAGAGAGAGAACAGCAACAGGCCCAGCAACAGGGCCAGGGAAGATTGTGGTAAAGAGCGAGGGAGAAGGAGGGGGGCCAGGGCAAATATGAGGGGGGGGAAGAGAAATGATCAAAGAGGAGGGAAGCATAGCGAACATCAGTAGCAGGGAGAAGAAGGTGGCAGAGAGTGCAGCCAAGCAGGTGAGGGGTGACAGAGGACTGGGAGGAAGGGAGCCAATGCCATAGACAGAAGAGAGGAGGGGTGCAGAGAGAGGAAGGAGCAGTTAGAGACAAGATGAGACAGTAATGGGAGGAGCAGGAGTGCACAAGACCACAGAGAGAGCGGAGGCAGGGTGAGCCAAACAGGAGCAGGGGCGAGAAAGAGCAGCGTAAAGTAAATAGGAAGAGGGAAGCCAACCAAGGAAGCACCGACCAGGGCAGATTCAGAGAGAGAGGGGGAGCGCAAGGGTACCAGATGGGAAGGGGAGAGGTAAGAGGAGGGGGACAAAAGGGAGGAGAGAAGGGCAGAGTAGGAAGGCAGCAAGGTAGGATGAGGAAGGCAGGAGTGAGAAAGTAGGAGAGAAAGGTGAGAAGAGGGAGACGGAAGGGGCAGGGGCAAGGTAAAGAAGATGGCGGGAAGGGCTCACAGGTTGGGAACAGGAGGAAGAGAGGAGAGAAAGAGGGGAGGAGAGGGGTGGAAGAGCAAAAAAGAGGAAGGCAGCAGGGGCAAGAGTAGAGTAGCCCCAAAAGGGCCAAAAGGAGAGGCAGGAGAGATTGGGAAGGGTCAGCACAGAGAGCGAGGGGCTGGACAAGAGATGCAGGAGCCAGGGGGGAGGAGGAGGAGAGAGAACGGTGCAAGGGGAGAATAGAGGGTGAGGTGGGAGGAGATAGAGCCACAACAGCAGAAGCGAGGAAAGAGAGTCAGACCAAGCGCATGGAGTGGCTGACAGGAGCCAAGAAGAAGAAGGACATGAGGCAGGGAGGAAGCCAGGAGAGAGGAGGTCTCCAAGGGAGGGGGGAGGGATGGAGGAGACTAGGGAAGCATGAGAAGCAAAAAGCAGAGGGCGGCACAAAGAGAAGCGTCACGAAGGCAGGAGAATCGAGACAGAGGAAAGGAGTCCAGGGGGGGCAGGTAGAACAGCAGCCAAGGAAAGGGAGAGGGAGCAGGTGAGGAAAGGCAGAGCAATGAGATGGGGCAGAGGAAGAGGCAAGGGGAGCAAAGAGGCTGGGACACAAGCAGGTTGCAAGTGACCGCCAAGCAGGGGGTGCAAGTGAGGCCAGAGGGGCAGAGGGGGTGAGACCAAGGGCCAGGGTGGGGTGGCCAGCAGAGGGAAAGAATGGAGAGAAAGGATCAGAGCCAGTGGAGAAGATAAGGAGCAGAGATCCAAGGCCATTAGGCGAGGGAGACAGGAGGTGGAGGAAGAGTAGGAGCATGGCAAAGAGGAAAAAAGAGGACAAGGGTGAGTGGGAGGCAGAAGGGGGCAAAGCAGAAGGAAGAGGAGAAGGGGGGAGGGCAAAGGGACAGAATGGAGCACAAGGAGAAGGAAGTGGAGAAGGGGAGTGTAGAAAGGGGAAGAAGGGAGGAGGAAGAGAGAGCAAAAGAGGTGAGCCAAGAGGCAACGTAGGGGATAGGGGCAAAGGGGAGGAAGAACCACAGAGGCAGGGGGCGAGAAAAGAGGGATGGCCATGGAAAGGAGCGAGAGCAAGAGAGGGCGAGACAGGTAGGGAGTGGAGGAGAGTCAGTGGGGAGAGGACAGAGGAACAGAGGCGCGACCAGAGGAGCTCGAAGGAGGGAGATAAGACCTACGCGGGAGGCAGGGGCAGGGACAGAAGAGCAGGAGAAGTAGAAGAGACAGGTAGGGCAGGGACCAAGGAGTGGTAGACAGAAGGCAGGCGGGTGCCAGAGAACAGAGGGGGAGAAGGAGGATAGATACAGAAGGGAACAGAGAGCTGAGACAGCGGCAGTGGGTGAGAGGAAGAGCAAAGACATCAGGAAGAAAAGAAAGGAGATGAGGGAGAGAGCCAAGGGCCTCAGGGTGAGAGGAGGCAGGTGAGAGGCAATAAAGCAGATGAAGACATGCAGAGATGGGAGAAAGGGAGGGGAGAGATCCAAGAGGGGTGTGGGGAAGGAGGGAGGGAAGCAGAGCATGGTAGAGCCCAGAGGATAGGGGAGTACAAGAAAACGTGACCCCCCCAGAGGGCAGGGAGTGGGGAGGACAGCAGAGGGCAGTGGGCCAAAAGTAGATTGGGGCAGGGCCACAAGAAGCAAGCAGAAGGGGAGGCAGGCAGCAGGACGGTGTGAGTAGGATAGAAGGGACAGGTGCAGGCAGGAAGAGAGATGGAACCAAGAAATTAATAAGAGGGAGCCAGGAGCCATGATAAGAGGGCACCGGCAGGCCAAAGAGGGGGGGAAGAAGCAGTGGAGAGCACAGGAAAGGAGGGAAGATAAAGAGAAGGGAGAAGGTACCTCCAGGAGCTGAACCAGGAGAGGGTGAGGCCAGAGGAAGAGGGGGATAGGAGGAAGAGACGTGAAAAAACAGAGAGAGGGGAGTGCACGGGAGTGAAAGCAGAAGAAGAGGGAGCAGGAGGCCAAGGAGGAGAGACGGGGATGGGGAAAGGGGACGGAGAAAAGGAGAGGAAGAAGGGGGAAAGGGGAAGTAGAGGGGAGGCAGGGGGTGTACAGAGAAGAGAGAGACTAGAAGGAGGGGAGGAACCCAGAGGGATGGGGAGAGAGAGAACCAGGCCCACAGCATACAATAGCAGGAGAGCAGGCAGGAGCGTGGCAGAGAGGAGGGAGCACCTAGAGAACAACGAGAGAGCAAAAGCAGGAAAGAGAGAGAGGGAGTACAATAAGAGGAGAAGAGAGAGAGCAGCAGTGAGCAGGAGCGCAGAGAAAAGGGAGGGAGCAGGGGAGCAAGGAGGAACAGAGAGCAAGCCAGGTGAGGCGCGTGAGGGACGGAAACGGGGAGTAGAGCACACCAGCAAGAGAGGCATGAGAGACCAGGAGAGGAGGTCCAAAGGTGAAGGCAGGCAGAGAAGGGAGGCCAAACAGGAGAGGGAGGAAGAGGATAGGGGAGATGTAGGAGCCAGGCAGGGCAAGAGGCAGAAGGAGGGGGAGCAAGAGCAGAGGGGGGGAGGGAGGAGAGGAGGGGCAAGAAGCCAGAAGTATAGGGCAGGACGCGACAAGGGTGAGACAAGAAGACCAAGGGAAGGGGGGTGAGGAGAAGGAGGAGGAGGAGGCAACGAAGGGAGAAGAGCAGAGGAGCAGGCCACAGAGGAAGTACGAGCGGAGCAAGCAACATAGGCGAGAGACAGGGAGGGGGGAAAAGGAAAGAGGGCATGGAAAGGGAGAAAGAAAGGCAGAGGAGGAGGGGGCCAAGGGACCAACGCAGACTGGAAGAAGCAGGTGAAAACAGGGCGTGCCAAGAGAGGGGGGGGCGGGTGGGGGAAGGGCCAGGACTAGGTCATGGGGGGGGGGGGGGGTGAAGGGGGGAGGGGGGGGGGGGACGAGGGAGAGAGGAGGAGGATGAGGAAGTGGAGGGAGAGGCAGGTCGGACGCGGGGACAGGACAGGGAGGTGCCAGATGGGGGGGAGAGGAGGAGGGGGGGCCAGAGGTAGGAAGGAGGGAAGGGGCAGAGGAGAGAGGGGGGGGGGGAGGAGGGTTAATGGGGGGACCCGAGTGGAGGGGGGGGGGAATGGGGGGACCATGGGGGGGGGGGGGGAGAGGGGCGGGGGGGGAGAGGTCAGAGAGGGAAGTGTCAGGCTAAGGGGTGCAGGGTAACAGAGAGGAAAGAGGTGGAGGTAGAGGGGGAGGGAGACGAGCAGGGGGAGGTGGATGGGGAACGCGGACTGGGGGAGCAGGCCAGGGGCGGGGGGGAGAGGGGGTGACAAGGGGAGGTAGGGGCCAGAGTGGGGGATGGTCGGCGCAGGGAGGGTGAGGAGGGGTGAGTGGGGTGGCAGCCAGGTAAGGGGCCAGTGCCAGGTGGGGGGAGGGGACAGAGGAGGGGAGGTGGGGGGGGGAGGGCGGGAGCGAGGTGGGGGGTGGGCGAGGGGGGGGGACCAGAGGAGAGTGGGAAGGGAGGACCAAGACTAGGGGGTGGGGGCGGAGGGGGGGAGGGGATGGAGGGCAGGCGGCTAGAGGGGGGGAGGAAGGAGAAGGAGCAGGGGGGGCCAGGGGGAGGGGGGCAGGGGGGGGGGGGGTGGCTGAGGCCATAAGGGGGGAGCACCCCGGGGGAGGTTGAGGGTGTGGGGGGAGGGAAGGAGGGACCCGAGGGTGGGGGGGGCGGGAGGCAGGGAGAGTGACCGGGTGCCGGGGTGGCCAGGAGGAGGCCCGGTGGGGGAGCAGAGGGTGCAGGATAAGGGAGGGGGAGAGGACCCCGGTGGGAGCAGAGTGGGTGGTAGAGGGGGAGAGGTGGGGGGGGGAGGAGGGAGACGCCGCCGAGGGAGGGCGGAGAGGGAGGGTGAGAGGAGTGGACGGAGGGGGGAGGCGGCAGTATGGAGGGCACAGGGGAGAGGGGGTGGGGGGGAGGTGGTGCAGCAAGCCCAGGCCAGAAGACAGACAAGAGGGCAAGGAGGGGGTGAGAGAGAAAACAGTGGTATAGGGAGAGAGAAAGGAAAAGGAGAACAGAGAATGGGGGACCTGAAGCCCGCAGCAGGGGAGAGAGGCGGGCTTGAGCTTTAATAGTAGCGCGCGGCCCGCAATCTACTCAAGCAATGCGGCGCCGCGCTACAGTGTTCCGGCTGGCTGGGGACGGACTGAAAAACATTCGGGGCGCAGGCATTAGATTCGGGAGTCATGGGCCCCGAATGAGATGCCTAAGCGACGCCCCTGGCGCGCCCACAGCGATACAATTACTGATGTGATGGGAGTCAGTGGGCGCTGTTACTCGCAGCATTGGTGGCTCAGTGCGCCGCTCCTGTGAGCGCGCTGCGGCGAGGACGTGACTAACGTGGCTTCATCTCGCGACACACAATATGACCAAGCATCAGGAACAAGAGAAACAGAGAGAACGCTGAATACTATTACGCAGGGCTCGTTCCCTGTCTTGCAAGGTAATTTAGTGTAAAACACACACCACACACACACACACACACACACACATCTCCACTGCATCATGTAATGTCTGTGTGTGGTGACAGTATTATGTTAATTAACTGTATACTTGTACTCACACAACACCATTACTTTATATGCACATTACCATTAACCCCCCCCCTTACAGGGTGAGCTGTGAGTGGCACATGAGGGGTCACATATGTAACCCCTCATGTACCACTCACAGCTCCCCCCCTGTATAAGGTTACATCTATGTAACGGCTCTGCGTGTTACCTTTATATGTATGTGACAAGTAGAGGTACCGCTCAGAGGCGTCACACATAACAGTATGTAGACCCCTCCATGTAGCAAAATATACAGTTTTGAAGTAGCCATCAAAATTATTATTTTGGTTTGGGTCACACGCAACAGTGATGAACTGTATTGCGGGGTCACGGCATTAGAAAGGTTGAGAACCACTGGTGTAAAGTATCCAATTTTGAATGCATAGTGATACACTTGAATACATTTTTATGAAAATGTTGACATTTTTAAGGTGTAAAATTCACAAAATTATAAATTCATAATTAAGTTGCATAAAATATATAGTTTGGAGCCAGATAGGTATTTTTGGAGTAATATAGTAAGCTTATTAATGGAAATCCATTACCCATGTGAAAAAGAGGGACAGAGGGACATGGGTTAAAAATAGGGACTGTCCCTCCAAAAGAGGACAACTTGGGAGGTATGTATTTCTACACATGTCCAGATAAAAGATAGTGACTCGCAACCACTACTGGGTGCCGTAATTTGAGAGTATTTAAGGGGATTGTCCACCTCCCAAGTAAAGGGAGGTGGATAATCTCTTTAAAGTGAGAGTATGGTGCCAGGTCAGTAAGAAAATAAAAATAAAATATAACGCTCACCTCTATACTGACCTTCATTTGTCCGATGTGTCTGCCGCTGTACCCGAGTCTCCTGTTGTCTTCTGGGATGCCTCATATACACTGGAGCATCTGATTGGCTGCAGGAGTCACATGATTTTTCCTGACGTCATTGTTTGAAGCTTTAACTTCTGAATGGTGATGTCGGGCAGTGTCAAGTGACCAAGTCCCAGGAGCCAGAAGACAACAGAAAACCAGGGAAGAGGACCAGCAGATGCATCACTGGAATGAATGTCAGGACAGGGGGAGTATGTTTGTTTAAAATTTTTTACAGTTTAAGAGCGATAGTCTTACTTAGAAAAGGGGAGTTGGACAAGTCCTTTAATAGCTGCTCCTACAAAAAGGGGACTGTCCCGGTGACAAGACAATAGAACTAGAAGAGAAACCATAGGCTAAGTCATAGGCTAAGTACATTCAAGTAGGTCACTATATTAAGAGGAGACTTACCATTTACAGGTTGTGCACCACACTATAGAACGCTTTGATGGCTTCCCATAGAAGGGAAAGAGGCAGCTGGTATCCAAACGCCAAGGTCAAGGGTACCCAATGTACTGCAGATACATTGACGAACTCCCAGGAGCCAGAAAACAACAGAACACCGGGAGAGAGGGCCGGCAGATGCATCACTGGAATGAATGTCAGGACAGGGGGAGTATGTGTTTTTAAAATTGTTTTACAGTTTAAGAGCCATAGTCTTACTTAGAAAAGGGGAGTTGGACAACCCCTTTAATAGTTGCTCCTACAAAAAGGGGATTGTCCCGGTGACAAGACAATAGAACTAGAAGAAAATCCAGTCAACATAGGCTAAGTAATTTCAAGTAGATCACTATATCAAGAGGAGACTTACCATTTACAAGTTGTGCACCACACTTTGATGGCCTCCCATAGAAGGGAAAGAGGCAGCTGGTGTCCAAATGCCAAGGTCAAGGGTACCCAATGTACTGCAGATAAAAACCAAACAGTGAGAATGAGCATTAATTGGAGGGAAACATCTGGGAAGTGAAGTTAATAGAATACGTCATAAAAAATAGATTATAAAAAAAAATAAGGGACCACAATCCAATGAATTGTTTAAACAAATATTGTACATCTGTAAATCAATGCCCTAATACTTCACTCATGGAATCACGAAACTAGAGCTTCAACTATAACTAAGCAATTTCCATTCAAAAACCAGTCTCAGTGCTGTTCAGACCATTAGGTATAAAGGGAAAAGAGGGTGGTCTAACAGTTCACCAAATTCCACCGATGCTTGTTGACTATAGCTTGGAGGGTTTGCATTTTATGCCTTATATATTAGGGTCCACAAGGGCACTACAACAGATACATCACATAGACTAAAGAGCAGGTAATTCATCACAAAATGTTCTCAAGTACCATTTATTAAAAAGAATACCGTACCCTAGTAAGATCCAAGGATAAATCCACGCATGTGCATCAATTTGGATGTCCATCAAGAACAAGCACAGACATGTTGCTGGAATAATTAAGAAAAATCCTCATAGAAAGCCTTGTTAGTGTAGAAGAGAAGTATGTCCAAGTGCCATCTATTCAGTGGGATTCCACCCCCCAGGAAGTTCAGGCACTTCAGGGTCACCACTCCTGGAGCAAATGGACTATCAAGCTACTCAGCCAGCATGGTTTCGATCTGGAGGTCCCAGGTCATCTACAGGTAGACATTAGAGCAATGCGTGTATACTCCGAGCTGTACCATTGCTCTTCCATCTTCAGAATAGAGCAGGACATTGGTTGGCTAGAGTAATGCCTTAGGCTCAGCTCAGAAAGGGAGCCCCAGTAGTGTATGGAATATTATTTTTAGCTAATGCTCTATGGCAGTGTTCCCCAACTCCAGTCCTCACGGCCACCAACAGGTCCTGTTTTCTGGATCTCCCCCAGAATGCATGACAATAGTTAAATCACCTGTGCAATGCTAAGGAAAGCCAGAAAACATGACCTGTTGGTGGGTCTTGAGGACAGGAGTTGGGGACCCCTGCTCTAGGGGAAGAAAATATGCTCCTCACCCCATAAGAAAGAAACTATACAAGGGATAAAAATCCCCAAAAAACCGTCTACAGTTTGATGACCATTCTCTTTAGAGAATACTCTGGTTTGCTCAGCAGTAGTTGGCTCTCCACCAGAAGGAAGAGACCTAAGTAGCATAACTTCTGCCCATAGAGCATTGCCTGAAAAAAGGTTTCCACACACCACTGGGTCTCTTCAATGAGAGTCAGTACCTGCCACGTTTAACCGAAATGAAGAAGCAAATGTAATTTTTCACGTGTTTCCTTCCCCCTCTCTGGTCGGATCATGGGGTCAGGTAGTAGCGCCCGGGGGTGCCACTAGGGCAGTACAGGCAGTACTCCTATCAGGGGCCCTAATCAAAAAAAGGCCCACTGATATGTTAAAAAATAGGAACTAGTAATGGATGGGGGCCCCATTTGATTTGGCTGTATGGGGCCCTGAAACGCTTAATAGATGACTGATGGCAGCCCTGGTAGCGCCCATCCTATGACTGCTTTGTCTTCTAGCAGCACACTACAGATTGGTGAGAAGAATGGCACATAGGTCCACTGCTGCCTGCTGTACAAGGAGCCGAAAAAATCTCGCACTTTGGATTCTGATTTGGGCAGATTGGCTTGATCGTGGGAAAATCATGAAACCAGCCTTTTTCCAGATTGGTGATTGGTCACCATATACCCCCTCTTACCTCCACCTCAAAAGTCAGGTCAGGCAAAAACAGCCCTACCCACATCCAAAGTGCAATACTACATAGCAGTGCTACTCCAGACACCAGTGTAAGGTTTCCCTGCAAATAAAATAGACTTTAAACCCATTTATAATGCATATTTATTATCAATAAAGGGACTGAACATGAT
>JAODAL010023861.1:0-12500 GCA_025379985.1 Phyllomedusa bahiana | reverse complement strand
TTATGGATGAGCTACGGTTTGGCTAATATTGTATTAATGATTGTTATCGTTTAGCCTTCTTGTCCTTTTAATTGTTTTTGTCTCTTGTATGTGATCTGTTTGAAGAATATTGTATTATTAGAAGGTATTGTTGCCGGGTGTGCGCTTTTACAGTGTGTATTTTTTTCTTATGTTCTATTCATAATCAGTATTGAGCGATTTAATCGAGAAAAGTTAAAATCGAGACGATATTACGGTTTCTCGATCACGCTCTGATATTTCCATTAAAATCGGGTTAAAAAATTTACCTGATCGTCTTCTCCCATTGACTGTAAGGGGAATTGGCGATCAGATCGAAAATCGAAACGATTTTCTACAAAATCAAGAGTCGACTTGATCTCGATTTTTTGGGCAACTGCTCATCTCTATTCATAATGCATGTGTACATCTATGTCTATATCTATGTATACATTATGGGGGACATGTATGATTTTTGGCGGACAGACGCCAATTTTATTGCGCACAATATTAGTGTAGAATGCGTCTGAATCTATGAACCTGTTCTACTGAGGGTCATAAATCAGGTGCATTCTAGTGCAAAAATGACAATTCAGGCTCAGGTAAACCACTTGTAAAGTGCTCTACCTGTTCCAGCAGTAATGTGCCTGGATTTCCTGTACTGAAGCTATAAATGTGCAGCTTCGTACAGTTGTAGTGCGACACCTCCAGCACGGCCCCGATCTCAGGCGTATTACAAAGTGCAGCGGGCGCTCTGTAATGGGCCTGATATTGGAGTGCGTATGTTTAAAAATATAGCGAACGGGTCTACGCTAGTTCTCGGCCTGAAAAGATACCCTTATATGACCCTATATGAACAGAGATTATGATTATTAACCATGCATGATAAAGTAGATTTAGTCCGTCCGCCTAATATCACAGTTTTTTCTGACCTCTAACTTGTCAAACATACAACTGGATATTATCCATTTATACTTCCGTTATACCTCTGCCTTATAACACAGCGCACGTTAACTATACCATCTGAGCAGAGTTTGTTTTTTGCTATGACAGGAAGAAAATATGAAGGGATCTAAAAAGACAGCGGGTGACAAAGAAAAGAAGATTGGAGAAAATAAAAAAAGGAATCCAGAAGATAAATATGAAGAGGATGGAAAGAGAAATAAAAAAGGGAAAAAGAAATTACAGTTGATACAAAAATGCATAAGAGCTTTCAGATCCATAGGTTCACTGCTGAAAGGTAACAAAACACAAAATGATTATTATCGGTAGTAGTATTAATTGACCTTACTTATTATAATGTGTACATAATATTATATAATTTTATTAATTTTTTTAATCAGATTTTGAGATGAAAATACTTAATAAGGAGAAATCACAAAGTACTGAGATACTACTACAACCTCCGGGTATAAACACTCCAGACTGTATTGGTAAGTCTACATATCACTCCACTAAAGACACTGCAGAATTTACCCCATAAATGTCAATAGGGCATAATTATATACAGGCTTTCTTCTTTGGCTGGCCAGCACGTACTACTAAAGCATGGGGGGGGGGGGGGCCCATTCACTTCTGTTCTCCCCGCTGCGTAAACACTGGGAAGAAGTGACACGTTCAACACATGTTGAGAAGACTGAGGTTAATCATAGCTTTCCATGAGAGCTATGAATTACCATAGTTACAGGCCGTATCTTGGGGAGTATTGCAGCACAATTACAACCCAAAATATGGTCTAAAAGGCAAGAGAGAGAGAGAAAGAGAGAATGTTTTAAAGGGGATTTATCGCTTCATCAGTTTGGCTGTTTTCTTGTAGCCAGGGCCGCCATCAGAAATTTCAGGGCCCCATACAGCTGAAGCATCTGAGCCCCCCTTCCCCATAAACCCCGCTTGCAGCGGGCCCCCTTCTTTCACGGGGCCCCGTACGTCAGTACCCCCTGTACTGCCTTTATGGCAGCCCTGCTTGTAGCTTCATTTTCTCAGCTTCTCAAATCCAGGGGCGTTTCTTCCCCTCCTTGCTGGGTGTTTCTTAACTGAAGGGGGATGACCTCATCCCCCCCTTCACTGTTCGTGCTCGCTCCTGAGTCAGTTTGTTTGTTTGAGATCAGTGGGAGGGGATAGCACATCCCTGCTCTTCCACCACCTCTCTGTTTGAGTCCATGTCACTGTGTCCTTCCTCTCCCCATGCAGTCTTATTTTGTAAGAGCTGTTTGTTTACATACCACAGGCCTGCATTCAGTACAGACAGTCTTCTATGAACTCAGAGCACTGATCTCTTCTCCTCTCACAGCTGGAGGTTTGTTACAGTTGAATCCAGACTTCTATGAACTCATCCAGAGCAGCACAGATCTGTCTCCTTTCAGTGCTTACACGCAGGAGCATTAGGCACCGAGGCACAATTCTGCTGTTTTCTTATTGTAGAAGTAGCTGTAGGGTTACTGTGGAGCTGCTGGCTGTGCAGAGTGAAATGTTGCTGGCCCCTTATTCTGAGTGTGAGAAGCAGGAATGCGCGCTCCCATGAATACGACCGGGGGCCAGACAGAATGTAAATTAGTAGAGCCGTCAGCCAATGAAATGAAAGGAGGACCGGCACTGGGGAACAGTGTTTACACAAAACGAAGATAAGGGAGACAGTGAAAACAAGACAGCTTTGCAAATTACATCCAATTGCAAAGTTGCTTGTTGTAAAGACCATTTAATGTAATGATACAACCCCTTTAAGGCATTTTTATTACTTTCTGCAAAGTCAAAAGTTTCCATACACTAGGATTACTCTGCCTTTAAACAATTTGGGACAGACCCAATGATGATGTCATGTCTTTGGAAGCTTCTGATTATTGGCAACATCTGAGTTGATTGGAGACACCCCTGTGGATGTTTTTTTTAGACACACAAGAAATGCACTGCTTCTGTGTGTAACATAATGGGAAAGTCTACATAAATCATCCAAGATATCAGTAAGAGAATTGTGGACTTACCGTTATAGTGCATGTTCACACGGCGTATTTTCATGCATAATTGCGTGCGCATTTTGCAGCGTATTGCGCTTTATACTCGCCGTAATGCGTAATTAGAGAACTATGAATTGCACATCGTCTCCCCTGGTGTATACTATGATCGTACTGTACGCCAGGGGAGAGAAGGAGGGGCCCCCCCCCAGGCTTTGGAAATACTTGCTGATCAGCATGTGCTTCCAAAACACACGGCGTACGTATTGCAGCGCGTACAGTACGTGCCCCAATACGCCATGTGAACATGCCCTTAGATTTGAGAATTTACAGAACCAGGACTCATCGCAAAACTGTCTCACTATAGTTTTTTTTTTTTTTACTTTTGTTTGGTTATCCCATGTGTATAAGTGTATTGCAGTCAATACCTGGAATACTTTTCCAATATCCTCTTATTACCAGTTATGCAGTGATTGGTTAGTTAGCAATGCAGAACTAGGTAGATTTGGCATTCAGGAGTCTGGAGAGCTGGGTAGAAACTGATTTAGTGGTCAGAAAGAAGATGACTCTTTGACACATGAAAAGCAATTTCAATCATTCTCAGTAGACATGCTATTTAGAGAGTAAGTCCACCTCTGAACGCCATTTGAATTGATCTACGTGTTTTCTTTATCTTGTATGGATCCTAGGTTAAGCTGGCCAAACATATCAGATGTAGGTCATCTGAATCAACTGATTTCCAAGATTGGGTGACCATCAAAGGTGTGTAGGGGTCTCCTGATTCTTCTCTAAGAGCACATGTCAGGGTGATAGAAGGTTCAGGCAGTTGGGTTTCAACAAGCCCAATGCTTTTGCTCTCGGTGAGATAAGAGGACAGCAGAGGAGTCTGGCAGCAGATGACCTCTCCTCTTTCCATTTAGGACGCAAGCGCGGAACCAAGCAAGGAAGGATCAGCAGAGATAGCTGTCAGATGAATGAGCGCTCAGCAGTCAGCTTTCCTGTATACTTATGACCAGCATTACACAAAAGGACCTCTATGGCAGCCCCATTGTTACTCTTTACGAAATAGAAATTCACAGAAGGCAAAGGGAATACAGGCCAATAGAAATAATATAAAACTTAACTTTTAATGAATCATATAAAACCAGGGAACTAGCCCTATCACACCCTTAACTATACTCCTGCCTATCTATCATAGGGCTGCCGCCCCGAAAAGGGCGACCCAAATAAATCTCCTAGCAATCACCCTATAAAACCCTATCAAAATCAGAGAAAATAGTCATGCTGCGAGGGAGATATAAATTTCTAATAGATACTATCTCTGATAGATACCAAATATAACTCCTAACTCCAAATATAACTCCAAACTGCGATGCGTTTCCCCCACAGATAAGTGGGTTTATCAAGGAGTATCACAGACCAACATCAGATAGTATAGAAAACACTGAAATATGATATGGTATACAAACAAAAATCCAATATAGAAAGCATTATATAGATATGTATGTTGAGAAGTACATTACTTATGCTCCTATGTGGGTCAAATATGTACCCCCTTATTTTATATATACTCACAATATCGAGATACACCCTGGAGAAAAGGTAGGAAATACACCCTATATGGACCAAAATAGCCAGATACCATATAATCCAGGATCAGAGACCACACAGATAATCCCCAATATAGATCTTGGTGTAACCCAAGAATTGTGAATTGCTGACTAACTGTGGGAGTGGCTGGTATTGATTACTATTTGGGGTGGATTTTGTCCAAATCACCCTATTCGTAAATTCTGGTCCTGTGATGATCTTTACGAAATAGAGCCATAATAACATCACACACTTGAGCCCCGAGTTAAGCTTCTGAAGCCAAGGAGTTAAAGGCATTGTATGTGGCAAAGTAGTTAACTATTTTCGGAGTATACAGGGCTGAGCTTCAATTCCAACACAACCTAAGGACAAAAGTGGTGTCTTTTTTAAAAAAAAAATCTGATTTTTTTTTTCTAACCTTTGATAACTTCTCTAATGGTGCAGATGCAAATATGCACTGCAAAACTAAGTCCCGATTATGATATTTTTTTCCAGGTATTGAGGAATGTGATGGGCAGACTGAAGAGCAGAAAACACTACTGGATGAAACCAAAGAACTGATGTCTCTAGTGCAGGAGGTCTACCGCGGCGACTCCACAGAGGAGAGGAGAGAGGAGGTCAAGTCACTTAACAAAGACTTAGAGGAAAGAGTCCTCAAAGTGATCAGAGATTCCATTTCCAATAAGGAAGGAAATCTGCTTAAGCAGGCGATAGAAGCTCTAGAGGAGGAAGAACAGCCATGGCTGCCATGGAAGAACTGGAAAGAGCACGTCGCCTTGTCTGTTACTGAACGAGTTAATAGATTGCTAAAAAATTCAAAGGACGCTCCAGGCTCCTATTTGTCCCAACGATTAGCAACTCTGGGAAAGGCTATAAAGGACGATCTAACCAATGTCATCGAAAACGTGAAACCTCATTACCCAGAAGAATACGACGTCTGCAATACATACGTTCAACAGTATCACCAGCACCTTCAGTATGAAATACGTCACTTTATAGAAGACGACCTTCAGATCAATGACATCCACTGTCTGCTGAGCTGGATAAACACATTATATCCCAAGTGAGTCCCTAATATTTATTCCAATCGGACAAAGGGAAATGGAAATTGACCCAAAGGTCATCTTCTGACTTGTCGGAGGATAAGGTCAGAAGATAATCCAGAATGAAAGTGGTCTTTCATAATTTCAGCAGGGTTGATCAGATATAGCGGTTCTCCTTGCACCCCTAATGGCAAATGTTGACCCCTTATTCCCGTGGGACATGAGCTACTTTAAGAAGTGTCTGGTAGCAAATCCCATCCTCCCTCACTCAGTGGAGTTAGGTTGAATTCCTTGATTTGTTGACTCCTATCTTAAGTCTATGTCCATCTTTAGACCACTCTTCAAGTGAAGGAGTCAGGATCTAAAGATTTATCTATAGGGGGTTCAAAGGTCTCAACAACAACCAGGCCTGATTGCCAAAGGAAACTTATATATTCCTCTTCCACAAAGGAGGACAACAGCATTACAAATGGCTCATGGTAGGTGGAGGATTTCATTCTGGGGTCAATGGGCTTTAAGATTTGTGTCTCAAAATTCTCAAAGTATCAATTAAAGGGTACATCTGATCAAGACAACCCTTATCTGTACATGTGGATATGGACGTCACTATCTTAAACAGAGGAGGAACCTTCCATTATACACTAACTAATAAACCAACAAAAAACAAACAAAAAAAACACCATTAAATAGGGTTGTCTCAACACGACAACGCCCTTCTCCATGTCCTTTTGGGTCTCCTACTCAGCATTCCCTTCTATTAGCCTAAGGCTATGTCTTCACTACACACATTTTCAGTCGTTTTTTTCGCCGTGTTTCATTTTCTGAAAAAATGACTGAAAACAGATACCATAGACTTTAATAGTAAAAACGTTCTGTAGTCTCCACTGAACATTTTTTTTCTGCTCATTTTATTTGCAAATTTACTGTTGGAGGATATGTAAAGCACCGGAGGTTATTAGACGCATTTTTTGGCACTTTTTTTGCAGAAATTCACAGCAATTATAATGCTGTGCATTTCTGCAACAAAAATGTGCCAAAAATCTGTCATTTTTTTTTATCTGTTTTTGACAGGCAGTGGACAAAAAACTCAGTTTTATGAACGGTTTTAGGATTTGGTTTTAAGTGGGTTTTTTGTCCAATGCCGTGTAGACCTAGCCTAAGCTGAAGGGCTTGTCCTCACTGCATGGATTTTCCGACTGACGGTTTTTTTACATCGCCGGCGTAACGAAAAACGTAGAACATGTTCATTCTTCTGCCCGGTTTTTGGGCAGAACATGAACATGTGGGTGCGAAGGGGGGAGGGCTTGAATCTGCAAACTGTGGAGAAAAGCCGTTCTACTGTGTGCCCAAAAAAAGAAAAAATTTTGTCTTTGCCGTATGAACGCACCCGAAAGCTGCTGCTATCAGCATCTGTCGCTCTGCTGGACGTGGTCTGTGTTACATGGATGGCAATTTAGGTCTTGTCCCCACGGCAACAGTTATTGGTCGGTTTTTCAGATGGTTTGCGGTTTTACAAACCATCAGAAAACCAACAAACAACGCTCACCCATAGACTTTAATAGAAAATCCGTGCAGCAGTCCCCACTGCACGTATTTTCTGCTGGACTTTTTTTTGCACCACTGGCGGCCCGAAAAACTTAGAACATGTTCATTCTTCTGCCCGATTTTCGGGTGGAGCATGAACATGTGGGTGCGAAGAGGGACGGCTTGAATCTGCAAATGGCAGACAAAAGCCCCCCCCCCCCCTCATGTGCCACAAAAAGACCAAATTTGGTTGTTTGCCATGTAAACGCACCATTACATCAATTGCTAATGTGCAGTACTGCAGGGAATATTTACGGCCACTTCCTCCAGGAGTTAACCGTGGATACTTTGCCAGCTGCAATGTGAAAAGGGTTGTTTTTCTAATTAGACAGCCCATTTAAAGGGATTGTCTAACGAAAAAGAATAAAATAAAAATACTAGTAATCAAAAATAGCGACTTATTGTGTAAAATTAAAAAACAAAACCCGTATTCACCTACTTACGCCACTGCCGATTCAGTGTTAAAGCTTGGCGGTCTATTTGGTTGTGATGTACAAGCGGTCGGCACATGACTGCAACGGCCAATCATTAGCCTCAGCGGTCAGGGCCGTCTCTTCCATTGGGCCAGGTAGGCCACTGCCCGGGGGCCCCACGATCTCAGGGGGCCCTCCCGGGCAGCCGCCTATCCTGCCCAGTGGAGCGACAGCCAGGCTCTGCCCGGGGGCAGCCGGGATTCAGGCGGCAGCGCCGGCTCGGAGCGTCGCCGGGGGAGGCTGGGGTTTCCCCCTGGCAGGCCCCGAGTACCGGCGCCGGTCTGTGGCGCAGGTCCCCCTCCTCCTCCCTCGCTGCACGGCCGGGTCACCGACCCAGCCATGCAGCCATCACGGCGCCGCCTGCACCCCCGCGGTGCACAGCGCCGAGGGCTGAACAGCTGGGATCTTCTGATCCCGTCTGTTCAGCTCCCAGGAGGCCGCGGGGCAGGCGCGCGATTTAAATGACGTCATCGCGGGGCCTGCCCCGCGGCCTCGCACTTTGCTGTGAGCGACCGCCGGCTCCGGATGGTTGAGGAGAAGAGGAGGGAAATCAGGTGAGTAAGATTTTTTATTTTTATTTTTTTTAAACTACTGCTCCTGCCTGCCAATATACTGCCCTGCCTGCCCCAAATACTGCCCTGCCTACCACCTATATACTGCCCATATACGCTCTGCCTCCCCAAATTTACTGCCCTGCCTATCACCTATATACTGCCCATATACTGCCCTGCCTGCCCATATACTGCCCTGCCTACCACCTATATACTGCCCATATACTGCCCTGCCTGCTCATATACTGCCCTGCCTACCACCTATATACTGCCCATATACTGCCCTGCCTGCTCATATACTGCCCTGCCTGCCCAATACTGCCCTGCCTACCACCTATATACTGCCCATATACTGCCCTGCCTGCTCATATACTGCCCTGCCTACCACCTATATACTGCCCATATACTGCCCTGCCTGCTCATATACTGCCCTGCCTGCCCAATACTGCCCTGCCTACCACCTATATACTGCCCATATACTGCTCTGCCTGCCCAATACTGCCCTGCCTACCACCTATATACTGCCCATATACTGCCCTGCCTGCTCATATACTGCCCTGCCTACCACCTATATACTGCCCATATACTGCCCTGCCTGCTCATATACTGCCCTGCCTACCACCTATATACTGCCCATAAACTGCTCTGCCTGCCCAATACTGCCCTGCCTACCACCTATATACTGCCCATATACTGCTCTGCCTGCCCAATACTGCCCTGCCTACCACCTATATACTGCCCATATACTGCTCTGCCTGCCCAATACTGCCCTGCCTACCACCTATATACTGCCCATATACTGCCCTGCCTGCTCATATACTGCCCTGCCTACCACCTATATACTGCCCATATACTGCCCTGCCTGCTCATATACTGCCCTGCCTACCACCTATATACTGCCCATATACTGCCCTGCCTGCTCATATACTGCCCTGCCTACCACCTATATACTGCCCATATACTGCTCTGCCTGCCCAATACTGCCCTGCCTACCACCTATATACTGCCCATATACTGCTCTGCCTGCCCAATACTGCCCTGCCTACCACCTATATACTGCCCATATACTGCTCTGCCTGCCCAATACTGCCCTGCCTACCACCTATATACTGCCCATATACTGCCCTGCCTGCTCATATACTGCCCTGCCTACCACCTATATACTGCCCATATACTGCTCTGCCTTCCCAATACTGCCCTGCCTACCACCTATATACTGCCCATATACAACTCTGCCTGCCCAATACTGCCCTGCCTACCACCTATATACTGCCCATATACTGCTCTGCCTGCCCAATACTGCCCTGCCTACCACCTATATACTGCCCATATACTGCCCTGCCTGCTCATATACTGCCCTGCCTACCACCTATATACTGCCCATATACTGCCCTGCCTACCACCTATATACTGCCCATATACTGCTCTGCCTGCCACCTATATACTGCCCATATACTGCTCTGCCTGCCCAATACTGCCCTGCCTACCACCTATATACTGCCCTGTCTGCCCATATACTGCCCTGCCTACCACCTATAAAACCTGCCCTTTCCCCTCCCTGCTCATATACTGCCCTCCCCTACCCACCTATATACTGCCCATATACTGCTCTGCCTTCCCAATACTGCCCTGCCTGCCCAATACTGCCCTGCCTACCACCTATATACTGCCCATATACTGCTCTGCCTGCCCAATACTGCCCTGCCTACCACCTATATACTGCCCTGCCTGCTCATATACTGCCCTGCCTACCACCTATATACTGCCCATATACTTCCCTGCCTGCTCATATACTGCCCTGCCTACCACCCATATACGCCCATATACTGCCCTGCCTGCTCAAATACTGCCCCTGCCTACCACCTAAATACTGCCCATATACTGCTCTGGCCTGCCCAATATTTGCCCTGCCTACCACCTATAAAACTGCTCTAAACTCCCCCTGCCTGCCCATATACTGCCCTGCCTGCCCAATACGCCCTGCCTTCCACCTATAACAATCGCCCTTGTCTGCCCTATACTCCCCTGCCTGCCCATATACGCCCTGGCCTGCCCATTTTAAACTGTCCCATATACTGCCCTGCCTGCCCATAACTGCCCAAAATACTTCCCTGCCCTGCCCATATACTGCCCTGCCTGCCCATAATATTTCCCTGCCTCCCCCATAAAACTGCCCTGCCTGCCCATATACTGCCCCATATACTGCCCTGCCGGGCCCATAACGCCTCCTCATATCGCCCTGCCTGCCATATACTGCCCTGCCGGGCCCATATCTGCCCGTGCCCTTTTGCCATTTACTTGCCCTGCCTGCCCATATACTGCCTTCGCCCTGCCCATATACTGCCCTGCCTGCCCATATACTGCCCTGCCTGCCCATATACTGCCCTCCCTGCCCATATACTGCCCTCCCTGGCTATATACTGCCCTGCCTGTCCATATACTGCCCTGCCTGCCCATATACTGCCTTGCCTGGCCATATACTGCCTTGCCTGCCCATATACTGCCCATATACTGCCCTGCCTGGCCATATACTGCCCTGCCTGGCTATATACTGCCCTGCCTACCAATATACTGCCCTAGCTACCAATATACTGCCCTAGCTACCAATATACTGCCCTGCCTGGCTATATACTACCCTGCCTGGCTATATACTGCCCTGTCTGGCTATATACTGCCCTGCCTACCAATATACTGCCCTGCCTGGCTATATACTGCCCTGCCTGGCTATATACTACTCTGCCTGGCTATATACTGCCCTGCCTACCAATATACTGCGCTGCCTAGCTATATACTGGCCCTGCCTGCCCTAATTACTGGCCCTATCTATGAGGGGATAATACAGGAGGGCCCTACAATCTATGGGGGAGATATTACAGGAGGGTCCTACAATCTACAGGAGGGGGCTATAAACCTACCTACAGGGGGCAGCATATTTACCTACAGTGGGCCTGTATACCTACCTACTTAATGGTGGGCAACATTACTACCTACTTACTAAATGTGGGGCGCCCATAACAGAGGTAGGAATCGGTAGCGAAGTGCTGATAAAGTGAGGATTCTAAAAATTTTTTGTGGTTTTCATTCTGCAGGGACGAGTTTGTGGCCGGGACAAGTCATCATGGTGGTCTGGGCGAAGGAGAGGAAAAGGGAAAAAGAACGATTCAGAGAACGACTGATCAGATAGGACGTCTCCGGTGAGTCCCTGGTGTCCGCGGTTATTTGACTTCTATATTTTATCAGTGCTGTGGTTCCCGTCATTAATGGTGACCTGAGCTGGTAATGTTTATATTTGTTTCTTTGAGTAGTTTTTTTTTTTTTGGGGGGGGGGGGGGGGGGGGCCCAGTATGTCTCTCTGCCCAGGGGCCCATAGTGCTGTTAAGACGGCCCTGTCAGCGGTCACGTGTCATTCTATTGGTATCTGTGGTCAATGACTACAATAGTGATGCCAAGTGAATGGCCTGTGACTGCTTAAACGGTAGTAAGCAAAGACCAGAGACCCCACCGGAGCTTTAATGCTAGATCGGCAGTGGCTAAAAAGAGGCGAGTACAGTTCTTTTTTTTTGGGTCATTTTATTCAATTAGTTTCTATAAGAAGCGGCCACCTGTCCATAGTCATCATGGGAGTTTGCACAGGCTGGGTTGTCCCACATGTGGTAGCACTAGCTGGTGCAATGTTTTAGGTCAGGGGTGTCAAACTGCGGCCCTCCAGCTGTTGGGAAACTACAACTCCCATGATGCCCACGGTTATAGATTATACAAATGCATGATGGGAGTTGTGGTTTCCCAACAGCTGGTGGGCCGCAGTTTGACACCTGTGTTTTAGGGAGTCATTTGTCAGCCAGCAAAAAGTGATCTCACCTGCTGCAAGGGAATAAAATGAAACTGACTCAATGGTCAGCAAAGGAAGCTCTTCTGATATCAACTGTGGTTTCCGTTCTGTTAAACAGAATCCTGAGAGACCCGGCTCTGATTGATCACATCAATGGGGAGCAACTGGGAGAACTCCTACCTGCAGAAAAGCTCCACCAACTTGAAAATATGTATGTAACTCAGCAAAAGGTGAGACCATTTAATGTACAATATATTAGATGAAAAATAACATAGTTTGCATATGCTTAAAGAGGCTTCCTTTTAAAGTGAACTTGTCAGGTGATTTAAACTGGCGGCAGGATATTACAGAGGGAGAGAAAACTGAGCTCTTTATATAAAAGGGTTATATATAGAGGAAGAGCTGGGGCTCTGTGTTATATAGGGTTATATGATAAGAGGAGCGAGCTCTTTGATGTAAGGGTTAATTTTTAAAAAGGGGGAAAA